>JAUMIR010000011.1:27877500-28040000 GCA_030847615.1 Gambelia wislizenii | reverse complement strand
TACATATTCACTATACATTTCTGTTGACAAATCTCAGCTTTTCAGGTGATGCTCAAAAGTTGTATAAAAGGGTTTTTTTCTTTTTAAAAAAGAGGATCCCCTTTCCCACTTGTAAAGATTACAAAAGCAGGTTGTGCAAAAAACTAATTACACACCAATACCATGAAATACAAAATTTGTATCAGCTTATGTACACGCTGTTTGTTGAAGGACACTATAGATCAAGACTACACGTTTTACATCACTGTTCCTGTGCAACAATCTTCAGTCATTATCTGAGCCTAGAGGAGGCAGGAAAACTAAAGCATCATTAAAACTGTGCCCATACGCTCGGAGTCTGTAAACACCATACATCATTACATGCATGTGATTAGGAGCCATCCCGCCAAAAGTGATGGCCATGTCTGAACAACAACCTTCCACCACCTCCTGAGGGTGACTTGACATGGCCTCTTTAATGAGAGAACCGACTGGTTTGGTGTTGAAGATGTCTTTTTTTTCAGAGTCCTCTGCATTTTCAGCATGCACCCCACTGTATTTCAAGCAGACAGCCAGCTGTTTATCTTCAGAGAGTTTCCAAATCATGCCTCCCTGTTCAGGACATTTATCTGGCTCTTGAAAAATCTTGTAAAGTCGCCTTAGTGACTCAATGCTTAACACAATTCCTCCATCCCCGTTCACGTACTGCAAGTCCCCAGATGTCTCTGTACGACCTGTATAAAACGGTTGGGATGAGTCCTGTTTCAGCAAGAAGTATTTTAGATTTTCAATAATGGCAAAAATGCTGGGATGGGCCAGAAAGAACCAGTTATAGTTATCTCTGTAATTCTCATAGGCAAATGTATATGCTTTCCTCATCATTGTCCACATGTCATCTGCATCAAGTACAATGGAGTCAAAGACTTTGACTTTCTCTGAGCTGTAGAATTCAGCTTTATCACAGTGTTTGCTCCATGTATCTTTCACAGCTGCCCAGTGCCCAAGGTCCTTAGGTTTGACAAGAATGATGCAATACACACGAATGCTCTGGCTCAGTTCCAGCCTTTCATCCTTGGAAAGATTTAAAATGTCCTCTTTTTTTGGAGCCTGGAGGTGACGGTGCTCATGAGGTTTTGTGGTGTGGCTTATCTTAATATGTCCTAGAAGAGTAACCAAGATGCAGAAGATCCCTCCAAGCATCATGCCCTTCACAAATGAGCTACTTTCAGAAATCATGCTTCCTAGAAAAAATGTAAAAGCTTTGGGTGTAAGCGCAGGTGGCAGATTTGGAGTAACAAAAGAACACTATATTGTTAGATATTAACATATTTTTACAAATAAAATTATACTTGCATTCCCTGCATCTGTCACCACAGTGACCACCATTATGTCCAGTACTGAAAGATGTTGGGAGTTGTAAACCAACACATCTAAAGGGTGTCACAGAAAGCTGGACTAAGTGACTGAAGACAGCTATTAACCACAGCAGCTACTAAGTGCCTTCTTATTAAAATGCAGTATACTGTACTTCTAGTATATTTTGCTCAAGATTAAAAACAGGGAAGAACTGTTGTCGCTCAACCCCTAAGGTCTTGGATGCTGAAGCAGCAGTACTTTCAGTCAGAATATGACATTCTATCAGTTGTTAATATGATTTCCCCCTGTAATGTATCCCCTCTCTTCCCCACCCCCTTTTCTTTTGAGTCATGGCATCATATGCCTAAAAGCAGGGACTGCCTTGTTTTTACTGACTCTGTGTAAGCCATACAGGGAGGATATTTTTGCCCAAACTGTGAGACAAAAATGCCTTAAACAATAACATTAAAAAAATAATAGCTGAATGGAGCCTCCATGTGCAGAGATAATCTATCCTGAATATAACACTGAATGGGGAGCTGCATTTATTTGTTCATTATTATCTTGAATGAATGGGACTCAAGGCACTTTAGGGTAACATAATGGAAGTACACAAAACCAATGAAAGGATTTTAAATTTCTTACGTAATTTAAGACGTACACTAAGTAAAAGAAAAAAGGAGAGCAGCCATCCAGTTAAAGAGCCCCTTTTGCAACAAGCAAGGTCAGTTACACTGGGGGCAAATGGCTGATGACTGTTGGAAACAGGATACTAGATTAGGTGTAGCCTTGGCCTCATAGCCAACCAGAGCTGTGTGTTCCAGGTATACTCTTATCACTGGGGTCCCCAACCCCCAGTCCCTGGACCGGTACCTGTCCATGGTCTGTTAGGGACTGGGCTGCATTCCAGGTATCCAACTGGATGCCTCAGGTGGCACTTTCCAGGGGTGTGTGTGAAAAACACCACCCCCAAACATCTGCTCAGGGCTGTGGTGATGTGTGGAAGTTGCCAGATATAACGTCTAGGTCATATCCAGTACTTATTATCTCCTGCACATGGGTGCAGGAGATGAGAAGGAACTGTGGCACTCCGGGGGCAGGTAAGATGGGGGAGGTGATGGGGGTATGGGTGATGGCACATAAAGTGAAGCGGGGCATGGAAATGGCACACATGTGGAAGGGGAGCACCCCGTGGGTGCAATCTGGGTGCTGGAGCAAATCCTGCTGATGCAATCTGGGTGCCGGATACTGTGTGTGTGACACTGTATGTGTACGTGTGACCCTGTGACTGCGTGTATGTGTGCAGGATCAGTAAGGCGAAAATATGTTTCGCCTAGGATGGCAAAAAGTCTTGCACCAGTCCTGGCTACACAGCTGAACAATATCCTTCCTTTGTGTACTGAATTTATACTGGGAGAGTATCTTCCTTCCAGAGAAGAGGGGGAGTACAGTTGTCCCTCTGTGTCCACGGATTTAAGTATTCACAGCTTGAAAATATTCTTTAAAAAATTATAATCCAAAAAGCAAACCTTGATTTTGCCATCCTATATAAGGGCCACCATTTTGCTATGCAATTGCATATACAGTTGTCCCTCCGTATCCACAGATTCATATCCATGGATTTAAATATTCACGGCTTGAAAATATTCTTTAAAAATAATAATCCAAAAAGCAAACCTTGATTTTGCCATCCTATATAAGGGACACCATTTTGCTATGCCATTGCATATACTGTAATGGGACTTGAGTATTCACAGAATTTGGTATCCACGGGGGTGGGGTCTGGAATCAAACTCCAGCAAATATGAAGGGACAACTGTATAGCTTGTTGTACAGTTATTTCATTATATGTTACAATGTAATAATAATAATTATTGTGTAATAGAAATAAAGAGCACAATAAATGTGATGTGCTTATAGAATCATAGAATTGTAGAGTTGGAAGAGACCAAAAGGGCCATCCAGTCCAACCCCCTGCCACACAGGAAATCACAATCAAAGCATTCCCGACAGATGGCCATCCAGCCTCTGTTTAAAGACCTCCAAGGAAGGAGACCCCACCATGCTCCGAGGGAGTGTGTTCCACTGCCGAACAGCTCTTACTGTCAAAAAGTTCCTCCTAATGTTGAGGTGGAATCTCTGTTCCTGGAGCTTGCACCCATTGCTCCGTGTTCCAGTCTCTGGAGCAGCAGAAAACAAGCCTGCTCCGTCCTCAACGTGACACCCCTTCAAATACTTAAACAGGGCTATCATATCGCCTCTTAATCATCTTTTTTCCAGGCTAAACATACCCAGCTCCCTAAGTCTCTCCTCATAAGGCATAGTTTCCAGACCTTTCACCATTTTAGTTGCCGTTCTCTGGACATGCTCCAAACTGTCAGTATCTTTTTTGAATTGTGGTGCCCAGAACTGGACACAGTATTCTAGGTGAGGTCTGACCAAGGCAGAATAGAGCGGCACTATTACTTCCCTTGATCTAGACACTATACTTCTATTGATATAGCCCAAAATCGCATTGGCCTTTTTAGCTGCGGCATCACACTGTTGACTCATGTTCAACTTGTGGTCTACTAGGACTCCTAGATCCCTTTCACACGTAGTCTCGTTCAGCCAGGTCTCTCCCATCCTATATCTATGCATTTCATTTTTCCGCCCTAAGTGCAGTACTTTACATTTCTCCATATTGAATTTCATTTTGTTAGCTTTGGCCCAGCTCTCCAGTCTATCCAGGTCATTCTGAATTTTGATCCTGTCCCTAGAGTATTAGCTACTCCTCCTAATTTGGTGTCATCTGCAAATTTGATAAGTATGCCCCTAATTCCCTCATCCAAGTCATTGATAAAGATGTTGAATAGCACTGGGCCCAGGACAGAACCCTGTGGCACCCCACTGGTCACATCTTTCCAAGACAAAGAGGAGCCACTGCTGAGCACCCTTTGGGTTTGGCCGGTCAACCAATTACAAATCCATTGAACAGTTAACTTGTCTAGCTCACATTTTACAAGCTTAAAATGTGGGCTAGACAAGCTTGAATCATCCCACATAAATATGAATATGAAGGGACAACTGTATAGTTTTTTTGTATAGTTATTTCATTATATATTATAATGTAATAATAATAATAATACTGTAATAGAAATAAAGAGCATAATCAATGTGATGTGCTTAAATCATCCCACATAAATATGAATATGAAGGGACAACTGTATAGCTTGTTGTACAGTTATTTCATTATATATTACAGGTTGGACTGGATGGCCCTTGTGGTTTCTTTCAACTCTACAATTTTATGATTCTATGTAATAATAATAATAATAATAATACTGTAATAGAAATAAAGAGAACAATCAATGTGATGTGCTTGAATCATCCCACATAAATATGAATATGAAGGGACAATGGTATAGCTTGCTGTACAGTTATTTCATTATATATTACAGGTTGGACTGGATGGCCCTTGTGGTCTCTTTCAACTCTACAATTCTATGATTCTATGTAATAATAATAATAATAATACTGTAATAGAAATAAAGAGCACAATCAATATGATGTGCTTGAATCATCCCACATAAATATGAATATGAAGGGACAACTGTATAGCTGGTTGTACAGTTATTTCAATATATATTACAATGTAATAATATTAATAATAATAATAACAACAACAACATTGTAATGGAAATAAAGAGCACAATCAATGTGATGTGCTTGAATCATCCCAAAACCACCCCCTCCTCCCCACCCGTGGAGAAATGGTCTTCCATGAAACCTGGTACCAAAAAATGTGGGGACCTGGGTTTTAACCCTCAAAGCATTCAAAGAAGGGGAGGGTTTAAGCTGGAAGGATGGGTGGGGGTGTTTATAAGGGGTCCTGGAGCAGGGAAGGAGGGACCCCCCCAGCTCTAGCTAGGACCTTCCCTCCTAGGACTCACCTGAGGGGTGGCTGGGTGGGCAGTAAGAGCCAGGAGCCCCTCCAGCAGAGCAGGGGAGCAGAAGACAGCCACCCTCCCCTCCCTCTTCCCCTCTCTCTCTCTCTCTCTCTCTCTGGCAAGAGAACCCGGATCCGCTTCCTCTTCCACCCTCAGTCTCTATGGCGGAAGCCTCCGCTCTGTTAGCCACGCCCCCTTCTCTTTGAGGGACACACCTTAGAACGGCCTCCAAGAGAGAGGGGGGAAAAAGGAAGAGGGTGGCATAGTATTCACTTCCGGTATTCCATCGCCACGCTTTGCGGGTTGGGAAGCTGTGCAAGTGGCTTACCTGTGGGTGTGTCATAGACTCATAGAGTTCACAGAATCATAGGAGATTTTCACACTACACTGTTATAGTGCTGAAGTCCGTTCAGCAGTTCACCTACCTGGGAAGCATCATCTCCTCAGATGCCAAGATTGACAAAGACATTGATCACAGATTAGCAAAGGCATATAGATCATTTGGAAGACTTTACAAGAGTCTGGAGTCATAAACACCTGAGGCGAAGCGCAAAAATCAGTGTGTATAGCGCCATCGTACTGTCTATTCTCCTTTATGCGTCTGAAACATGGGTCACCTATTGCCACCACTTACAACTCCTCGAACGCTTTCATCAGTGCTGTTTACGCACAATCCTAAATAGTCACTGGACTATGTGACGAATGTTGCTGTCCTTGAGCAAGCAGGGATCACCAGCACTGCAGCCATGATATTGAGAATGCAGCTGCGCTGGGCAGGGCACGTTTCTAGGATGGAGGACCATCACCTCCCCAAAATAGTACTCTATGGTGAACTCGCCATGGGTCAGCGTAAGAGGGGTGCTCCAAAAAAACAATACAAGGACTCCCTGAAACAACATCTCAGGCTCGGCCAAATTGATCACCAACAATTGTCCGCCCTGGCCTCACATCGGGAGGCATGGAGACGCACTATCCACAATGCTGCAGCCTTATTTGAGAACTCACGCCGAACAAGTCTTGAAGAGAAACGGCAACGCAGAAAGAATCACAACCCAAAAACATCACCCAAGGAGACCCTCTGCTGTGCTTTCTGCAACTGGACTTGTTTATCTTGGATTGGCCTTTTTAGTCATCAGCGCGCTTGCAGAAAGCGCGGGATGAGTCCTTCCTGAATCTTTGTTTGCGAAGAAAAGCCAGAGAGAGTTATAGTGTTACTACTCCACTTTAACTGCTCTGTCTGCCTCCTGTGGAATTCTGGGGTTTGTAGTTCAGTGAGGCCTAAGAGATCTCTGGCTGAGAGTTGTAAATGCCCCTCCCTCAACTGCAAATCCCAGAATTCCACAGGAGGCAGCAATAGCAAATAAAGTGGAATAGTAACACTATAACAGTGTAGTGTGAAAATCTTCTCAGAGGCCATCCAATCCAACCCCCTGCCATGCAGGAATATGCAATCATGGTCGCAGCAGAGCAATCGGCCATGTGAAAAAATGCACTGTAAAGTGGCAACTGGTTCCCTGTTTATTTTTAAAGAGGAAGGAAATAATTACACTTGATTACAGAAAAGTAACAATTATTTAAGATCAAGTTTACATTGTCCAGTTAACAGATTCTTCTTGGAGGCTCCTGATTTTGGAACAGGGAAGCAAAAATAGGGGATGTTTTCTAAACACTGAAACACACAAAGGCTATCCAGTCCAAACCCCCTGCCATGAAGGAATACACAATCAAATCATTCCCCACAGATGGCCATTCCAGCCTCTGTTTAAATACCTCCCAAGGAAGAAGACTCCACCACACTTCCCAGCAGTGCATTCCATAGAATCATAGAACCATAGAGTTGGAAGGGACCCCCAAGGGCCATCTATACTAACCCCCTACCATGCTGGAATAAACAAAGTATTCCTGACAAATGGCCATCCAGCCTCTGTTTAAAATCCTCCCAAGGAAGAAGACTCCACCACACTCTGAGTCAGTGCATTCCACAGAAGCATAGAATCATAGAGCTGGAAGGGACCACAAAGGCCATCTAGTCCAACCCCCTGCCATGCAGGAATACACAATCAAAGCACGCCAGACAGATGGCCATCCAGCCTGTGTGAAGTTGAAGGCTTTCACGGCCAGCATCCATAGGATTTCAGTGTTTTTTTCCCCCCCAGGCTGTGAGGCCGTGTTCTGGAAGAATTTATTCCTGAAAACCATCCAGCCTCTGTTTAAAAACCTCCAAAGAAGGAGACTCCACCACACTCTCAGGCAGTGTATTCCACTTCCGAACAGCTCTTACTGCCAGTTCTTCCTAATGTTTAGGTGGAATCTCTTTTCCTGTAGTTTGAATCCATCACTCTGTTTCCTAGGACTTTTTTGGATGAAGAAAAATAACGCAAGCAGCCTCTCCAGCTTGCGAGGCTGCTGCGCTGCAAAGCGCCCCTTTCGTATGACGCTCGCCTCTGCCGGTACTGTTGCGATACCGCAGGGAGAGTTGAGCATCATATTTCATTGATTTTTTACTCACGAAAGTTGATCGTGAGTAAAAATCAACGAAATATGACACTCAACTCTCCCCGCGGTACTGCAACAGTACCGGCAAGGGCGAGCGTCATACGAAAGGGGCGCTTTGCAGCGCAGCAGCCTTGCAAGCTGGAGAGGCTGCTTGCATTATTTTTCTTCGTCTGAAAAAGTCCCTAGTCTCTGGAACAGCAGAAAACAAGCTTGCTCCATCCTCAGTATAACATCCCTTTAAATATTTAAACATGGTTATCATGTCACTTCTTAACCATCTCTTCTCCAGGCTAAACATGCCCGGCTCCCTAAGCCGCTCCTCATACCACATGGCTTCCAGACCTTTTACCATTTTGGTCGCCCTCCTTTGGACACGTTCCGGCTTCTCAATATCCTTCCTGAACTGTGGTGCCCAGAAGTGGACACAGTATTCCAAGTGAGGTCTGACCAAAGCAGAACAGACTGGCACTATTACTTACATAAATCTAGACACTATACTCCTATTGATGCAGCCTAGATTCGCATTGGCTTTTTTAGCTGCTGCATCATACTGCTGACTCATGTTCAGCTTCTGGTCAGCTAAGACTCCTAGATCCCTTTTGCATGTTTTTATTTATTTTATTTTGTTCGTTGTGGTGATATCCTATCTCCCCTCCAGTGAACGTAAGGCAGCGTACATGGCTGTCCTCCTCCCCACCCATTTAAACCTCACACTAACCCTGTGAGGTAGGTCATCCAGAGAGCAGAGTGGATCAAGACTGAGTGACTCACTATCTCTGGGGGCATCCACATTAGAGAAATAATCCAGGTTGAAATTTATGGCTCCTTTCTATGGAATCCTGGAATTTGTAGTTTGGTGAGGCACCAGCACTCTTTGGCAAAGAAGGCTACACAACTTGTAAAACAACAAATCCCAGGATTCTATAGGAAGGAGCCATGCAAATAATCCAGTTTCAGTTCCCCTGTGTCTCTGGCATAGTGACCAGTGAGATCAATGGCTCAGAGAATCTTTATGGGACCCCATTTCTTTGCATTGGTTCTTCCCCATATAGCAAAAGTGTTACAATTCTAGTAAATTATAATGTTTGGCAGTAAGGCCAAGAGCCTGTTATCCTTGTTCCAATTTATTTGGGCATGCCTTGCTTCCCCCAACATTTGCTTTCCATACTGATTATTAGCATTGCTATGAAAATGCATCAGCAGCAATAAGCCTGGCGGGTCTGTTGCCTTTAACAAAGGGAGGGGTAAATTCTCACTGTAATTTGTTTTAATGAGAAAATTTCTGCCAGATCAAGGTCCTGAGCCATGAAAACTTACTGGCTGGTTTTGGACTAGTCACTCTTTCTCTCAGGCTGGCCTACTTTAAAGGGCTGTTTTGAAGATAAAATGGTGGAGGGGAGGGAGTAGGAGAGTCAGGTGCATTTCCTTGTACTCACTGGAAGAGGGGCAGGATGTAAACGTAACCTAGAATAGATTGTAACATTGAGGGGGGGGGGGAAGCAGAAGGGAGGCCCCAAGTCTGTTGCTGGCCCACAGACCAATTTCAGGTTGTTCACAAAGCATCTTGTGTGGATGCCATATCTTCAAAGACCCTTTATTTACTTTAAGCATTTTTCCTTACTATTCAGCCAGTCAGTTTGGCTGGGATTCTAGGTGTGTGTTTGTGTGTGTGTGTTTTTTTAAGGATCCTAGTGTAACTTTTAAAGTCAGTAGTAAAAGGGATCAGGAGGGAGGAGGAAACATGCAGTGAGAAGAGGCACTACATTTTAACTGTGATATTCTTGTAAGAATCAGAAAAGATGGAAACACTGTGAGGGGAGGAGGAGCCAAAAGTTGATGGTCACTGAGTAGAGTTGATGGCGTGGCCTTGTTGCTTCCCTTCTCTTTCCCCCTCATAGTCTTGATAGGATGGCTGATAACTGGTGGTTGATGGAGGGAAGAAACTGATGAGTTTGGCTTCTCAGCAAAACTGTAAGTGGCTTTCTTTTATCTCCCTCTGTTGTATCTTGATGGCATCTGCTACCAGTGACATAGAATCATAGAAGCATAGAATTGTAGAGTTTGAAGAGACCACAAGGGTCATCCAGCCCAACACCCTGCCACGCAGGAAATCACAATCAAAGTATCCCTGACAGATGGCCATCCAGCCTCTGTTTAAAGACTTCCAAGGAAGGAGACCCCACCACGCTCCGAGGGAGTGTGTTCCACTGCCAAACAGCTCTTACTGTCAGAAAGTTCCTCCTAATGCTGAGGTGGAATCTCTGTTCCTGGAGCTTGCATCCATTGTTCTATGTTCTAGTCTCTGGAGCAGCAGAAAACAAGCTTGCTCCATCCTCAATGTGACACTCCTTCAAATACTTTAACAGGGCTGTCATATCGCCCCTTAACCGTCTTTTTTTCCAGGCTAAACATACCCAGCTCCCTAAGTCTTTCCTCATAAGGCATGGTTTCCAGACCTTTCACCATTTTAGTCGCCCTCCTCTGGACATGCTCCAATTTGTCAATATCCTTTTTGAATTGTGGTGCCCAAAACTGGACACAGTATCCTAGGTGAGGCCTGACCAAGGCAGGATAGAGAGGCACTATTACTTCCCTTGATCTGGACACTATACTTCTATTGATGTAGCCCAAAATCGCATTGGCCTTTTTAGCTGCTGCATCACACTGTTGACTCATGTTCAACTTGTGGTCTGCTAGGACTCCTAGATTCCTTTCACATGTAGTCTCATTCAGCCAGGTCTCCCCCATCCTGTATCTATGCATTTCGTTTTTCTGCCCTAAGTGCAGTACCTTACATTTCTCTGTATTGCATTTCATTTTGTTAGCTTTGGCCCAGCTCTCTATGCTACTTGAATACCAGATGCAGAAGAGCCACAGAGAAAGGACAATTTCCATTGTGCTTGGTGGCTTCTTGGAGGAATCTAGTTGGCCACTGCAGGAGACAGGATGTTTGACCGGATGGGCCTTTGGCCTGGTCCAGTACCCCTTCTTGCTTGCTTCTGGCCTTCTTGCAAATAATGCTGGGCTAGTTGGGCTGTGGTTTGATCCATACAGGTATATTTGTAGCTCTGAGTGTAACAGGCTTAGAGTCACTGAACATTGATTAGCTATGCCTCTTGCTTTCATAAATGCAAACTACATGGGTGAATTGTGGGGGATTCTAGTTTTTTAAAAAAGACACAGACATTCAACCCCCTTCTCTGTGTGTATGTACCTTCAAGTAGCCTAATGGCAACCCCATGAATTTCATAGTTTTTTTTTCTTATGCAAGGAATACTCAAAGGTAGTTTGGCAGTTCCTTCCTCTGATATATACAGCACCTGGTGTTCATTGGCAATCTCCCACCCAAGTACTAACCAGAGTGGATCCTGCTTAGCTTCCAAGATCAGATGGGATCTGGTGCTTTTAGGGTATTTAGTTAGACCTGCAGTAGTTTTCTTTGTAAGTTTTAGAGAAATAAGGAAGGAAAGGTTGCCATCATGTGGTCAAAAAGAAAATAAATGATTGTAACATTTTCTGAACTAAATCTATAATTAAGGAAAAAGAGTCATTAAGCTTAGCAGCAATAAAAAGAGGAGCAAGTATGTTTTGCCTAAGGCACTGGGAAGATCCCTGCATTCTAGCCATTCTTTTGTCTTAAGAAATGCAGAGGGAATTTTTTTCCTCCTCCCAGTATGGAGGAATAGGTGTAACAGGATAAATTGGACACCAACCTCCTTTTGTCAGTCATCTTCATCTTGAGATAGTTTAGCAGCTGACCTCATGTAATTTTCTGGGTTTCTCTGTTCCTTCACCTGTTCCTTCTGTTTTATACCACTTAGTTCTAGGGAACTCAAAAGTTAGCACATAGCTTTTGTTGCATTTTGATTGCTCATAATAGAGCTATTACTCAACTATGGATTTAATTTTACTCAAGGCTACTTTTTAAATTTTAACAAAAACAACCCCATCTATAGGTTTACAGTCTTAAAAAGTTCAAATGGATGGATGGATGAAATGAGATTGTGTAAGATTATATGGCTCTCTCTCTCTCTGTCTCTCTCTCTCTCTCTAGATAGATAGATAGATCTACGGACTTTTTCGGACGACAGTTTACAACGCTAGCAGCCTCGTCCCCGTTGCGAGGCTGCAGCGCTGCAGAGCGTCCCTTTCGGATGACGCTCTGCCCTGCTGTCCCTCTTGCGGTACTGTTGCATAACCGCGGGGACGCAGCAGCGTTATATTTGGCATTTTTCTACTCACGAAAGTTGATCGTGAGTAGAAAAATGCCAAATATAACGCTGCTGCGTTTCTGCGGTTAGGCAACAGTACTGCAAGAGGGACAGCAGGGCAGAGCGTCATCCGAAAGGGACGCTCTGCAGCGCTGCAGCCTCACAACGGGGACGAGGCTGCTAGCATTGTAAACTGTCATCCGAAAAAGTCCTACATAATGTTTATGGTTCCCCGGGGTGGTGATGGTGGGTTTATTTGCTGTAGCCCCAGTTCCTGCTCACACGTTGAGTGAAAACTCTCAATTGGGCTAAAACAATTTCAAAACTGAATCAGTTTACCTCCTCCCTGAGAGTAAGATCTAGAAAATCAGAGTGAGTCTTGATGGGTTAAAAACTGTATGTATAACTGAAATACAACTGGAATATAGTCTCACTCCCTTTATTCCTGAACTTAGTAATGAAGGTTGATAAGTTGAAGACAAAAAAGCCCATTGAGAAGCCAGGTTTCAGCATGCTTGACCTGCAGAGTGACCTGCTTAAGCGTAATCATAGATGCAGTAATCATAGAATTGCAGAGTTGGAAGAGACCACGAGGGCCATCCAGTCCAACCCCCCTGCCACGCAGGAAATCTTGATCAAAGCATCCCCGACAGATGGCAATCCAGCCTCTGTTTAAAGACCTCCAAGGAAGGAGACCCCACCACGCTCCGAGGGAGCGTGTTCCACTGCCAAATAGCTCTTACTGTCAAAAAGTTCCTCTTCATGTTGAGGTGGAATCTCTGTTCCTGGAGCTTGCACCCATTGCTCCGTGTTCCAGTCTCTGGAGCAGCAGAAAACAAGCCTGCTCCATCCTCAGCGTGACATCTCCTCAAATACTTAAACAGGGCTATCATATCGCCTCTTATCATATCGCGTCTTATAGCTTATAGTGAGGAGGACACAAAGAATGGCTAGTAACTTAAACAACTATTAGGCAGAGTGAGGTGGCTCCAATCCATGATTTATGATATTATTAAACAATAGTACCTTCTTTGCTGTCTAATGTATTGTTGTTATATTTTTACTGTCAGAGAACAGCAGAGAAATTTGTCAGCTTTTCTGCTTCAGGTACCAAAATAATTTTGTAGTCCTTTTAGATACTGTGAACCTTGATTTGAATTTTTTTTTTTTTTGGATTAGGAATTTTTTATTGGAATAAGACCATAAGATCATTCTACTGAAAAATACACCCAGCCACAAAAGCCTGTAACAATAATGCAATAATAATAATAATAATAATAATAATAATAATAGTTTTCCTCTTTTCTTACTAATACAAAAATAAAACTATCTATCCTAACACTAATACATTTTTCCTCTTAATCTAAACGCACTATAATCACATTATATTTACACATTTCAATTATACCTATTTGGAAAAGAAAAAATCAATAAAAGATTAATAAAAAATAATACAAAATAATACAAAAATACAATAATACTAATAAAAAATATTTATTTAAAATATCCTTTTATGTTATTGCCAGGGTTGTCTCACTAAACCACGTCCAAAACCTTTTCCAACGATGGTTTGGCAATTTCTCTTTTTCACTCAGAGCTAAATTTGGAGGGTACCATTTGTTTCAGGCAGCAGATTGTCTTGGACCATCCTTGCTGACAAAAGCAGTTCTCTTAGGAAGTGAAGGTACTTGTCTCAATTGTATATTCGCATTTTAGGTATCTAAGCAGTGTTTTTGAACAGATAGGATGGTGGGTATGATTTTGCCTCCTGTGATTTCTAGAGAGAGATGTAGATAGCCACCAAAGCTATGCAGATGGATCTTATCAAATTCCATCAACTGGAGGTCAGTCTGAAGCTTGTGTTCTTTGTCTTCTGTTTTGCATCATCAAGCCCATATTTCAAGTCCCACTTCAACAGTTGTTGATTGTGTAACAGGGTGCCAGGGATGGTTTTCAATGAGTTGCAACTTACTAGTTCAGCTGCTTCAGCAAATTGTTTTCCTCCTGGTGTTCAGGAAAGTCCTCACTGTGTCCTTGACAGAATGACAAATGCAGTTACAGATACCAAGTGTCACTCCAATACATATTCACTCCCTCCCTCCTTTCTAGTGGGAAGAAGATTAGCAAGGAAAAGGCCTGAAAAGAACCTTTAAGATTCTGCTACTGGGTGAATAAACATTGAGTATTCCTTATCTGGAAATCCAAAATACTCCAAAATATGATGTATTAAAATATTCAAATAAAAACTTACAATAAAAATTAAAAATAAACGATTGCATAAAATTACATTCAGGCTATGTTCAAAGACATAGCCATGTTAATCTGGAATATCAGTATGCAAAGGGATCTTTTAGCACCTTTGAGACTTGAAAGAAAGGTTGGAGCGTAAACTATTGTTTTTGTCCACGGAAGTTAATGCTCCAGCTTCTTTTTCTCAGTCTCAAATAGGGTACAAGATCCTTTTTCATACTTCAGGCTATGTGTATAAGGTGTATAAAAAAACATAAATGAATTTCATGTTTAGCCTTGGGTCCCATTTCCAAGATCTCTCTCTCTCTCTCTATATATATATATATGTATGCAAAATCTGAAAAAGTCCAAAATCTAAAACACTTCTGGTCCCAAGCATTTTGGATAAGGGATACTCAACCTGTATTATTGCCAGATGTAGGACAAAGCCTGATAAAGTAAGAAGGTAATGTTTTATATTACTACCAATATCAGGTTAGAGTTATTGGTATAATTAGGGAATTTTAAACTCTATACTTAATGATTTGATAGATACCCTCTCTTTTTAGATATTAATATGCATTATTCACTTCCTTCAGAATGTAGTAATGAATCTTAACTGTGGTTGGAGTCCCATCTGCTCTTTCTTCTGGGGCCTCCCACAATGTCCTAACTTGATGGTGTCATTGGATGGAGTGGAACTTAGATGTAATATACCACAAATAACATATTTATTTAAAATTATTTACCCTTTTTGATAAATGAGGTTGTAACAAAAATGATATTTCAAAAGTAATGTGATATTGCTGCTACTTGTTATCTTACATTGTACTACAGAATAAAATTGAATTGGTCCTCAGTCCCTCTCTAAGAATTGCAATTCAGGGAATTGGACTAGAACGTTCTAGTAGAGAATTCCCTGTGTGTGTGTGTGTGTGTGTGTATAGAGAGAGAGTATTCACACACACACATAAACACAAACACACATGATCTGTTGATCTCAACAACAAACAAACAATACAGGACAAATTATGCCATGGGCTGCATTGACTTCGAGCATTTAAGCCTAGTAACAGTTGTAATATTGTCAACATTAACAGTGTTGGAAGGTGTGTTTCCATTTAAGCAAACTTTCAAAAGGGCTGCAGCAGATCAACCAGGAAACAATTTCAGGAGAAAGCACAACAATCTGTCCCTTGCACTGTTGTAAAAATTATAATACAGTACCACGTGTGCTATAATGTGCTTCTGAACAACATGAGCAAAATCTCTGGTTAGGTGGTATACCTTGAAAATGTTTTTCCATCATTACAGAGGATGTAGCATTGATCCTTGCCATGAAAAGTGATGTCTTGTACTTAGACACTGACAGTTTACTTAAGTGGAGAGCATATTCATTACTGGGAGTGGGTTGCAGGGGGAATATTGGCGCTACTTAAAGTGATGGTCCTGGCTGCTTGTTCCTGGTGAGTTTTCAGGCAAGAAAGGAACAATTGTAGCTAAAAGGCACAAAATAGTGATAGTCTTTGGCACACTGGACAAATATTGCTAGTCTCACACATCAGATACCCTGAGATACACTGGCCTAGAGCACCCAGTATTCCCAGGTAGTTTCCCATTTGAATACTTACTAAGGCTGAACTTAGCTGCTGAGATCAGATCAGATTGTGTGTGTTCAAGGTGGTGAGGTCAGAGAGGGAGAGAATTCTAAATATCTCACCAAACTCAAAAACCCGATTCCTTAGCACAGAGCTAGGAAAATTAAAAGTGGTGAGAAACTGATAGAACAGTATAATGGAGATACATTATCTTGTGTGTGTATTTCTGTGAAGAGCATGAAGCCTATGATTACGTTTCTTTCACACTATGTATTATTGTATCTGTGTGCACTTGGAAGATAGAATTATAGGGTTGCTTTAAGGTTTCCTGTAATCTGAAACAGAGAGCCAACCCAATAGACATTCAATATTGTGCAGTTACTTGATTGGCTGTTTTATTTTCTTTAAAAAAAATCCTGAGTAACCATTGTAGGGGAGCATGCTTGATTGGCATCGGGCTTTTACTATTCATCCCTGCTACAGTCCCAATCCAGTCCCTCTTGCCCTCTGTATCGCATGGATTTGGCATCCACCAATTCCACCACCCACAGCTTGAAAATACATATATTAAAAAATGAATTCCAAGAAGCATACCTTGATGTTTCCATTTTATGTAAGCGACACCATTTTACTATGCCATTGTATATAATGGGACTTGAACATCCATGGATTTTGGTATCCGCAGGGGGCCTGGAACCAAACCCCAGCAGATACTGAGGGCCTACTGTATTTACTTTGAGATGGAAATTGTTCTTACTACCAGGGAAATTTACCTTCAGCTGCAAATAGAATCTGCAAGGGTGCTTAAACAAAACCATGATGGGGATAAAGGGGGAATCAAATCTCCTCCCCTTGTCATGTTCCTGAACTAGATCCCCATCAAATAACTTCTTTCTCTGTATTCTGGAGGAACAAAGCCCTGTTCTCCATCACTACAGTCTTGATTCAGATCCCATCTTTTACAGCAGCTGCTTAGTAAAGAAAAAAGTGGGCACACAAAAGCCAATGAAATTATTAATTTCACATTTAGTTCAGCTCTTGGATGGCAAGACCTAGGAGAGGCAGTAGCTCTATCTACAATGAGCTACTAGCTGAAAATGGCATGGATAGTGATGGATGCAACAGAACCTGATGAAAAAAGATGCTGTAATGTCTGCTGAAAAATGTATTAGGCTGGCACATTAATCAATATGACCCCAAGCATTTATCACATGAGAGCATCAGTGGAGTGCTGAGAGGCAGGACTGTATGGGGTGGGGTGGGGAAATGTACATGCAGACATCTTGCTGTAAACAGCAGTAAAAGAATTGGGAATCTAGTCTTGCAGCTTCAAGTAGAGCCTAGCAGTCACAGAAAATTTGGATGATTCCTAGAGCTTGTGGTCTTTATCATGCAAGTGCAGAGGTTGTACATATTTGTTTTGGTGTTACAACTCCCAGAATCTCACAGCCAAACTGGAGGATTCTGGGAGTTGTACTTTTCCAGGCTCTGCACAAATGAGATGTGGATGTCTGAAAGGGTGAAGAAAGCAGACACCTCATGCTTTTGTGTTTCCTGACTCTAAGGTAGGAATAAGCTTCAGGTACGCCTAGACAGCAAAGAGCTCTATCTCTGACCACCTCACCAAACCTACTGGTAAACAGCATCTCGCTTATGATTAAAAATGCAGAAGGATTGGGATGTGTGTGTGTTTGGCAGTTTAAAATGTTTTATTCATGTCAGAAAAACAATCTTCCAGAGACAGGTGGAGGTGATAGCAATGTATAATAGCCACTGGATATATTTCCCAGTGTGCAGTGGCAGAGCACTGCTACTGTAATTCAACCTTTCAGTCCAGCTGACTGCTTAGAGGCCGTTGCAGAGTCACACCATGCAGCTCAGGTGAGAAGGGCAACAATGTCAGCTGCCAAGTTAGATAACATGTTGAAGCCAATAAGCAGTAATGTAGACCCTTGGAGAATAAGGGTGGCAATCTGTAATTTGGAGGAATGAGGGCTGTTAAAAAATTGGCCTGCATGACATGAGTCAGATAGGGTAACCAAACCCAAAGCAAAGCATGGAAGTAACTTTTTACAAATAATGTTACCTATATGGAAATAATTTCTTTTCCAAAAACTAAGGTACAGCTACATTATGATTGTAATGTAACAATTCATTATGATAGTAATGTAACCATTCTTTTTGTAGCATAATAACATTTCAGTTTATTGTATAGTTAATGCAGTGTTTCTCAATCAGCGTTCCCTGGAACCCTAGGGTTCCCCAAGAGGTTGCTAGGGGTTCCTCAAGAGATTGTGATGGGGGTGGGGAGGAGCAATAGCAGTATATAGAATAATTTTTAGGTAGGGGTTTGTCAGGATCCTGACTTTGGCCAGGCCTCACTTAGCATGACTCCAGCCAGTTTCCAGTCATACGCTATAGGGCAGTGGATTGTTTATGGATGGGAGGGGGTTGGGATGTGAGTACATTGAAGTTCCCAGGAGCCTGGGGGGCTGGTATCTCATCTCCAAAATCACATCTGGCTGGATGCTTAGGAACAAGGGGGGAGGATGGGTCAAGCCACATTTTAAACCCTACACTTTCTTTCTGTGAACTAGTTCTGCCAATATTCTTGGACCTGTTCACTTCTTTACTTCTGCAATAAAAAACTTAACCAGTGACTATTGTCTGAGTGAACTGAAGTTCTGATTGTATCCTTACAGTCTGACAGAACTCTCATTGCCTGCAGATGACTCCTGGAGCACAATGTCCCAGGAGCAACTCTCGCAGGAGATGAAAGAATGTTCTGGAAATACCTCCCAGGACAAACATATCGAGTGCCCTGGAGACACCTTCCAGACTGAGGGTTCTGAGGAAGCTTTCCAGAACAAACAGACCAAAAGGCAGAGGAGAGGCATGCAGGCCCGCTTGGATGTTGCCAAGGGGGCAGAGGCGGCTACGCTACAGAGAGAGACCGGGGCAGTACCGAAGGAGAGATGGCCCTGGTGCCCTGACTCTGAGGAGCGTGGCCATGACATGACCTATGCCGGGATGCTAGACCCAGTGGAGCATACAGTGTTGCCAGACCAGATGGGGGACTGGGAATCAGAATTCCATGAGAGCTGAAAATTATTTCAAGGTTCCTCCAGGATAAAAAGGTTGAGAAAGGCTGGGTTAAAGTGTACAGCCTCACTATGTGGAGGAAGAGGAAAATTACAGGTTTCAAGGGATTAGGGCTTTTTTTGAAATGAGTAGAATGACTCTCCTGGAAGGGCAATATGGGCAATGCCTCTGTTGAGAGGAACACAGGAGGCAAGGCAAACACTTGGATGAATGTGACACACAGAAGCAGAACCATGCAGCAACTTTGGAGCTACACAATCATTTCCAAACTCGCCCATTAATCAGGTGATGACAGGTGATTCCCTACTGGGAGGAACAGAAGCAGTGGTGTGCAGGCCTGATAACATGTCTGGAGAGAAGTGCATTCTCTTGGGATAAATATCCACGCTGTAACAGAGAGGCCGACAAGATTCAGCATGCCCACTGATTATTACTACTCCCTTCTGATCCACTGGGAAACAAATGATACTGCAAGATATAGACTTCAATATAATGAAGCTCTGGGTAGGAAAATAAAAGTGCCTCAACTGTGGAACTCCCTACCCAAGGAAGTTAGGTTGGCTCCATCTCTTTTAAGCTTCCTGTGAGCAGTCAAAACAGTGCTGTTCTACATGGCATTCAGTGTATGAAATGGCTGTTTTAACTATTTTAAAATTGGATTCTAGGATTGTTTTTAGACTGTTTTAGGAGTTTTAAAAGAGCATTTTAATGGGCTTTTAAAATGTTTTTATCTTTCTATTGTTTTCATCTAGCTACCGGTATATATATAAAACAGGCTTGGGTATGTACAATAGGCCTGGGTATGTTTCCTCTCCCAGTGGCAACTAGCAACAGTGGCTCTGGTGGGATGTTGCTGCCACTGCTGCGATGGGACCAGGCAGTCAACTAGCAACAGTGGTAGGCTGTGATACATGCTGACATGGGGACATTGTTATTGTTGTTGTGTGCCTTCAAGTCATTTCTGGCTTATGATAAGGTGACCCTATCATGGGGTTTTCTTGGCAAGGTTTGTTCAGAAAGGGTTTGCCTTCCTTTGAGGCTGAGAGATCACCCAGTCAGTTTCCATGGCTGAACGGGGATTAGAACCCTGGACTCCAGAGTGATAGTCTAATGTTCAAATTGCTATACCATGTTGGCTCTCATTGTAAGAATAGCAGTTTGTTTCCAGCTGCTGTAGTCAGTGGTTAGAGGGGCTGGGACTCACAAGACTCAGAAACCAGGATTTTTGATTTAGTAGAAACATTGATATCATCTGCCACCCCCGCCCCCTTTAAAACTTTCCAAGTTGCCTTGACTTTACCTGCAATCCTCACAGTAGCTGGGGAGTGGGGGAAGGAAGAGGGGAAGGATCTTCTTGAGCAAAAATATATAGTAGTGAGTTATTCCTGTTGTGATGCAAACTATTTTGGGATAGCTTGGTCTGAAATGGCAATTAAGCACCATTACCTTTACAAAAAACCTGTCTTGATGGAGATGAAAAAACGCTATAATTAGTTTGCTGATATGAAACTACACACCCACCAGTATTTCTGGGCTCTCCTTAGGGGCATGGCCATGGAGATTGGCATGAATCAGGGCCAGTACTATAAAGTTTTCTCTTATGCTGCTTGTTATAGGCTGCTCTCGTTACTTAATTAATTACCTAATTAAAGATGAGGGAATCCATTTACTTTTCTTTTCTGGGTACTCTCCTTCCACATACTGTGTTCTGCATCCTTGCTTAGATAAGTCTTTTCTTTGCAGTTTTCATACCACACTGGGCTTCCTTCCTTCCTTTGATTTAAAGAGAGAACGTCTTGCAATCCTAATTTTGTGTTTTGTATGTGAAATGATCTTTAAATAGAGCAATCAAATTCAAAAGGAAAATGGTCATGGCTCCTAAAACCAGTTCTGCTTTGTTTTCCCAGGAAACAATTTTGTTATTTAAGAAGCACACATGGAGGGACGATGCCCACAGGCCCTTGAGGTAATAAATCATCAGAACACAAAACCATGTATTGTAGCTGCAGTGTAGCTGATTAGAGTCCCATTCAGGGAGAAATGGTTTATGCAGGGTATTTTCTTTCTTTCCCACCTGTACTGTGTTTCTTTCTCTCTTGAGTATAACAAGGGGATAAGGAGATTCACAGAATGCAGTTCTGCAGTTTCTTTGTTGGAATTAGAATCTACAAATATATATAGGTCAGAATCCAAAGAGTAGAGGAACTATTTTAATTTGTATATGGAAAAATATTATGTATGTAAGTGAATGGAAAAGTGCTAAAGTGAGCTAGGTGAAACAACAACAGCAACACAATATAGATAAAGTAATATGAGTATTAGTTAGGAAGCCTTTGCATAAATGAGAAAAATATAAGTCTATATCATTTAATCAAATTATACCATAGGATAAAGCCATTAACAACTTTTTAAAGTTGATTTGACAGGTACTTCACTGACAAATGAGACAGCAGATTAAAACATAGTCTTGATTTTATGATAGAATAGATTTCTTCCATCCTAGCTGTGGAAGAAACATTCAGAAACAGAGCTCCATGCATCTGAAGTGGCATGATCCAAAATTTGATCTTGCAGGTCTGTTACATACAATAATACTTGATTTTTCAAGTATTGTTTTAAATGTATAGATACTGTTGGACTGCAGTTCCCATGATCCTTCCCAAGCTATGTTATGCTACTTGTGCTAGATAGGGCTGATCAGAGTTGTAGTCAATGATAACCGGTGGTTGGAGAATCAGTGCAGTTTTATTTTTCCCCATCCCTTTCTGTTTAGTCTCCTTCAGGCGCAGCTGTCTTAAAAAGATTTTCCTCCCAGAGGAAGAGTATTTGAGAGGCACAGCTATTTTTAAGAAACATGTAATCAGAAGGTTAATAAAGAAGGCACTGAGAGCAATTTTCAGAGTAATGCTCACCTTTCACACTATGAAAAGTCATTTTATGTTTCTCAAAAGTATAGATTTTATTGATTGATTTCATTCTTACCTTCACTTGGTTTGTTTCAGTTACCTGGCCTCTGGTAGCAAACTGTAAATTTTCAGCAAAACTGAGTGGCGACTTATGGGGGAAAAGAAACAATGATCCTCACACATTTAAACTCTGGGATGAGATAATCTCTATAGCAAAGCAATAAAAATGTCACTTTCTTTACAAACTCTTTGAAGTGTGAATTTCCAAAGAGATAGCTTCTTTCAGTATAAAAAGAAGGAAGAAAAGAGAAGAAGAAAAAAGACTTTTAAGACTCAATAGATTTATTTTGCCATGTGATTTCAGATTACAATCCACTTCCTACAATGCACTGACGGAATACAGTTTTCAAGTTTCATGTGTATACATACATAATTATATTGTGGAGAGGGTGTTAATTCTGTCTAAAGAGCTAAAAGAATGCATTGTGATTTCAAGAAAGCCATTTCTCATTCTATCCATCTGAAAGCAGAATTACTGCTTCAGCACTTCAGAGTCAATTAACAGCCTGGGAAATCTGTGTATTACTTTATCAAAGATTTATGACTAGTATTATTAGTGTTATTATCTGTATTTCTTTTCACGCACTGTTGATTTTTGGCAGAGAATTCTAAATACCCCACCCTAAACTGCAAATCCCAGGTTTCCATAGGACACAGCTTGGGAGTTACAGTGGAATCATAACACTGTGATTGTGTAGTGTGAAAGGACCATTATATACAAGGGCGTAGTAAAATGGTGTCCATTGTATAAAATAGTGAACAGCAAGGTTTGCTTTTTGGATTAAAAAAAAATATTTTCAAACCATAGTTGGTTGAATCCATGGATGCAGAATCTGTGGATATGGAAGACTGTATGTGGAAGAGACAGTTGGGAGGCTTGTCTATTGTGGTGTTCCATCTGTAGACACCCACTTTTGGAGGCCTGATGGGTACAGATGCTGCCCTCATTTCTGTCCTAAGTTTATAACTTGGCTCTCCAGCAGAGCTTTTGAGGGCCAGTGATCATAGCTTCTCTAATTGTAGATTTCTGTTTTAATGTATAGTGTGTATACTGTTTTAAGTTAGCTTATATTCTTTTAAACTCTTTTAAATGGTTATAAATTGTTGTTTTACAATGTTTTAATTGTCTAATGCCCTTGTCTGCACCTCAGCTTGAGACATTTGGCTGTTGGATGGGATATGAATGCTTTTGTAAGGGGTCACTACTATTGCCTTATGTCAGCAAGAGACTGCAGACTTTATCAGATGCAGGAAAACACAGGAAAAAAACTGTGTCCAAAATCACATAATAAGAATGGGACGATACCCCAAAGGGCAAAATTATTAGACATCTGCACCGTCACCCATTCTCGCTGTGTGGTGTGAGTGTGAATAAGGCGTCACTTTTTTTATTGATGGGCTAAGCTATCAATAAAAGTGACGCCTTATTCATGCCCATGCTATGCTATGCTCCTGGAACAGCTGAATGATGTCATTGTCTGCCCTTTTGTGTTATTGTCGCATCCTTATGATGCGTTTTTCCATGTATCTGATAAAGTCATGCAATATCCAGATTGCAGACATTCCACCACAATGCAGTCACTTCTATGTCATCACAGACCAAGGGTACTAAAACAAATTAGGCCTCCTTTTGTGTTGCTATAAGTCGACAGGTGACTTGAAGACATATACGCAGACACACACACACATCAGAGAAGGCCCCAAGGTTTGTACCAATGTGAGACTGACCAGCCAAAAGCATGTTGCTGCTTCTTGGAGCCATCTACGGCCAAGCACATTAGTTTATTAATTCACTGATATGCTATCTACTTACAGAAGTGTTTATACCCCATCCAACAGCCATCCCATCCATCTTGTTTTTCACTTCTGGCAGCAAAATTATGCCAGCCCTGTGAAGCAAAAAGTGCTCTAAAGCTTCACTTGAAAGAGTCCCTGCTCTCTTGGATAATTAGGATTTCCTCCTTCTACTCCATATCGTTGTATTCTCCCTTCACTAATAAAAATGTAAAACTAGGCTTCCTAATTGCAGTTTCTACCAACTGTTCTAGTTACTGAGCACTACTGTTTTCATTGGGGAGTATTAATGGCACAGTTATCTTCCAATAATGTCACCATAATGCATGTTGTCTATCTGCCTTGTTCCTATGTAATGAAAAGCTTGTGTTTGACAAACAGCTAAAGATATGTTTGTCTTTTGATTAAGGACATCTGAAAAAATGTCTATAGCTTGTAAGCTGGAAGCACATGACAAACCCCAAAGAGGCTTATAAAGGGGGCAACACAGCACCAGAAGTGCCTTTGAGAAAGGGCAGCATGGTGTACCTCCTATGCCTCTTCCATCACAAATGAACTGGGGGCTTGACCCATGGAATACGTTTGGCTCCTCTGAGAACAGTCCTGGATGTTTCTGGGTAAGTGTTTAGGTAAAGAGAGATCAGATGTGGTGTTGGCGATTCCAGGGGCTTGTCTACATGGAGGGGAAAAAAAACCCAGATTGCTCCACGGTATTAGCAAGTTTCAGCAGCTGTGACCTGTCTTAATGGTTTTACAGCCCCCATAAACTTTACATGTCCTGAACTTTTTTTGTAATAAAAAAAGCCTATTTCTGTGGTGCACACAAGCAGTATTTCACCTTTCTGAAAAAAGAGAGAGAGCAAATTAACACAAATCCCCAATTTTATTGCCTTAGCAATCACTCACTAAGGCGAAAACCCAACGTGGTGGCAGCACGGCGCTTGCCCTGTAACCCAGCCCTGCCTCTTGCGCTCATCCAGCCAATCAGGTTTGCACTCCCTCTCATTTGAGCAAGTGAACAACAATCTCTTCAGTCCCACCGCCTGCCTGTCCTCCACTGCAGCATCTTCCTCCATCCCCCTCTTCCCCATTTGCTCCAGCAGCCAGCAAACGGGGAAGAGAGGGGGGAGGAAGGAGTGAGAGGCAGCAGCAGGGGGAAGGGCGGGCTAGTCTGGTCTGGTCTGCCCGGTGCCTTCCCCCTCAGCCTCTGCTGCCGAGGACACTTTCTCCATGCAGTGGAGGCTGAGGGGGAGGGCGCTGGGTGGACTGGGCTAGCGAGGACTATGGCGCTTGTTTTCGGAGGCAGAGAGCTGGGGCAAGCCCAGAGGAGAGCCGGGGACAAGGAGGAGGGAGAGAAGAGGATGAACCAGGACTACGGGAGGATGGTGAGGTGGATTGAGTTGATGTTACAAAAATTAGAGCGTTGATCTCTGTCCTACACCCAAGCTCCAGAGAAGGAGGGACGGCTTTTTGCATCGCCCTGAGCGCTCTGCAATGGGATTCCTCACGTGTCAAGAGCAGCTCCTCATTCTCCTTTGCAGAGATGCTTTTGGCCTGTGTTGATTTCTTGCTCTCTCCTACATGCAAAACCCTCTTGTGTACCTGCCATTTTGCAGCAAGAGATCTTTTCCCTTTCAACAGTACACACACAGACGCACACGCACACGCACACACACACACACACAACCTAGCTGGGCTTCAGAAGCAATGGGAGACCAGACTCAACGGACATTCAAAAATGGCAGATCCTGGATTGCCAGGCTTCCCTTGCAAGCCCGCCCCTTCCAAGGGCTGACCAATCATAATTTGGTAGGTGTAAATCCAAAGAACCTGAGACTTTTGCTACCTGTGACAAATTGTGGGTACAGTGAGTGACAGATTTGAGTTCTCTATTTCTCGCTTCTTCCCGGAATAAAAAATGCCATGTAGCTGACCCCTTTTTCTTTTCTTCTTACTGGGGAACTGCAACCTGGGACAGGACAGAGTCCCTGCTCTTCATCACTTCCCTCTCTTTTCCCATTCCCTGGCCATTTAACAGCTCTATCAGTGGCCCCATGTGGCTTGACACCTGCAGAGTGTTCACATGTGTGTTCCAGGATTTTGCCCAGCATATTTTAATTTATACCTCTTGCCACCAGTAAGTCAGCATTAGAAGAGGAATTTCAGCCTCTTGGAATGGGAGAGAGTTGGACAAAAGCTGTGAAACCATCCAAGATGGAATTCTAGAGGCCCATGTTGAGATCCTAGGAAGAATGGATTTGGCCCTTGATCCTGAGGTTTGCCATCTTTCTTCTCTGCAGAGACTGTTTATATGTAAAGAGAGGGGGTCACTATGTAGCATCTTCGGCTACTGCTGCTGCAGCCATCACGACCTACCATACTCATAGTCCAGGTCCAATTTTTGCAGCACATCAAGTTCAGCACTTCCAACTTTCTTCTCTTGCTCCAAACTGCCTTCTGTTGAGCTCTGGAGCAATTTCATGCAAGTGCAAAAGGAGGAGAGATTGGCACTGGCTCCTTCCTGTTTCTCTTTAAGGTACAAGTTGACCCACGTGTCCATGGTTTTGGCATCTATGGTTCACTTATGCATGTACAAAAACATATGTTCTCTCTAGGCATTTCTAGGTTCTCCAGTGTGAATATATGGTCAATGTCCAGTGTTCATCTCATTGAAAATAGTAGGGTTTCTTATTATGCATGGTTTCAGGTATCAACGAGAGGTCTTGGAATGTATCCCGTGTGGATATAGGGGTCTAACTGTACTGTGTCATCTCAGTGTGTCTTTGGGAGATTGTGGGAAAGGTGATACAGCTTCCTGATTGAACTGCCTAGTTTTGATTGGAGCACTATTTCCAGTTTCCACTGTCAATCAGGTAAGCCACAGGAGTTCCACTTGTGCTTATTGGAGGTTGGGACCCACTAAAACACGGTTTATTGAAGGCCCACACGAACCTGGAACTGGTCCTTCATTTTACTGCTGCAGTGTTAGGGTTACTCCAATTGTGCAGAACACAGCAATCAATAGTTTCCAGGTGCAGGTGATGGCTTTCACAACTGGCAATCATGTCTGAATGCAGTTGTGCTGTGATCCTAGTAGTCAGTGGGGCAGGAAGCTTCCATGTTAGTGGGATAGTGATGCTGCTCTGTCTTTTAGTCCAAACTTTAGAAGAGGTATTGAAGGTGCTATTTTGGGGAAAGGGTTCTGCACTTGGATGACTCCTTTAAAGTTCAGACTAAAACCCAGTTCAGAGTCACCGCCCCACTCACATGGAAGTCAACAGATGTCACTGCTACAGCCATCACACCACAGCATTCCAGTGGAAAGCGTGTTTCATATGAACTTGGCCACAGGTGTGAGTTTGCAACAACTCCTTGATTGAAGAAGTTGGATGTTTTGTGGCAGAGTGCTGGGTCACAGCTGCAGAGTAAAGCAGCTACACCATTATTTTTCTACAGGTTCATCAGGCAGATTGCAGGCCTCTCAGGCAACAGATGTTAAATGTTATGAAAGGGCAGCCACTCGTTAGCTGCTATTATTGTATTTTGACTGCCAGGAATGGAAAGAAGATCTTGTGGGATTTTTTTTGTCTCATGCACCAAAACAACCCAGCTGGCTTTGAGTATTATACACCTTGACTTGGGTGAGTAGTTTCACCACAGGAGACAAAGGTCTTTGTTTGCTACAGACTGCAGTCACTGAGTATGAAAACACTTCACTTGGCCAGAAATTCACTTTTTTGTTCTGGATTCTAAAGCAGAGTAATTATTTTTGGTGACATACTCGGTCTATAGACTTTATCAGACCAGGCAAATATGGCATCATAAGGATGCCTAATGATTGTGAAAGGGCGTGCATACCAGATGACGTTATCCTTTCGCGATGACATAAAGTAAAAAAGGCATACTTTTTTATTGATGGCCCAAGCTGTCAATAGATTGGCCATGGTGCTTTGTTGCCAGCATTACCACCGTTTGAATCTGGTACTCACGTGAATGCAGCATCAATGGGCAAACACTTCCAGGTGAGATCATGACAGCCAGGTAAGGGACAGTCTTTTTATGACCCCCCCATGTACTTGGGACTTTTAAAGTGTGTGTGTGTGTGTGTGTGTGTGTACACTTTGCTGTACTTTTTGTGTGTTTATTTTACTTTTATTTTTAAATTTCCCATACTAGCATCTTCTCATGAGAATTGGTGAGATTTCAACCCCGGAAGTAAATAGAACTCCGTTACTGCTGAAGAAGCCTCATTGATGCTGCTCAAGGTAAGTCTGGTAGTGGGGGTTCCTTTGATGGCATAAAAATGACACAATTTATGCCGGTAAAAGAACAGCAAGGGAGGTAGGTAGTCTGATAAAGTCCCCCCCTCTCCAAACACACACACACACACACACACACACACACACACACACACACCTGTGTTTGAATTATATGTTGAGGCCCAAATCTCAGACTACTTTATCATGAAACAAAGAATTAGAACAGATGTCCTCATGCAACGCATACAGTTGCCTGGTTGTGTGCACTTGGCCAGAGAATTAGTCCAGTACTGTATACCTTCCTGCTTATTGCTTTGTTCTTAGAACATAGTTCCTTGCTGACATTAGAGAAAATAGCTTGTCTCTGATAGAGAAGCAAAGAGCACATGGCTTGCTTTAAAAGCATCATCTCAGACAGGATCAGTTAAAATGGAGAACTCTTCCAGTGTGAAGATCAGCCATAAGAACACTGACAGGGTGCAGCAGGTTCAGTTCAACCTTGATTAATCCATCATCATTGATTTAAAAACAGAGTGTACATAGCTCTCAAAGTCACATTGGTAAGACAACAGAACTGGAACCTGATGCTTGGGGGTATAATTGCTCATGGGCAGACTTTTGAATGGCATTTGCACATTACAAGAAAAAAAAGGAAACACATCACCCCAAATGAGGACAAAAGGCAGCACCAATATGCATGATATGCCAGAGTGCTAAAGTACAATGTATTAGAGTGCTAAAGTATAAAACAGAGTGCTAATGTATACATAATGTATACATATAATGTATTCTCAAGCTAATTTTATTTATTATTTGTCTGACTTTTCTCCCCAAATGGGGATTCTAGGAATACCACAAAATCACAAACAAGACCACACACACAGATACAAGTAAAAACACAAAACATTTAAAACACAATCAAGTAAATTATAATATTAAAACACAAATGAAGGCAATTAATAGAATTTCATCAGAAATCTAGCACATTTCACCACAATGAGGAAAACTGTGACCCAGTGGCCCACAAGTTTTCTTCTGTTTGCTGTCCAGATGCTAACTGGATATTCATCTTTAAGGCCCACTTTATAATTCTTTAGGTTTAACTCACACTTGGTCTAGGTGGTTTTTCAAATAGAAGAGAAGAGACTTTCAAACAGAAGACTGTCCTCTGTAAAGAAGAACACATGGCGACTCCAGTTGAATTTTCAGGGCACTATTGGCAACCCTCCTAGATGAAATTGGACAAGTCAACTCAGGGTGTAGCTACAGGGAGGGCAAAGTGAGGTTATGCCCCCCTCAAATAAGAATTCTGCCCCCTCTGAAATTTCCCTTTAGTCTTTAAATTTCTAATATTGGTGAGGGTGAGACATTGAAAATTGTTCACACTGAGAACACTTCTATATGCTTTGTTTGCATTCCCTTGCATTTTCCTTGGATGCTTCAACTGTATTTCCAGATGTTCAACTGTAATTTTAAGTTTAATTTATTTATTGGATTTATATACTGCCTTTCTCCCACAATGGGATTCAAAGTGGCTTACAATATTTTTTTAAAAGATACAACCCAAACGTTACAAGTTACAGAAGTTAAAAAAGAATTACATTATTACTCTTATTAAAATATGATAGTTAAAAGCATGGATTAAAAATATAATATTGATAAAAATACAACACTAAAAGCAGCCCACCAGTTAAAATTCACATTTCAAATGCCTGCCTAAATAAAAAATGTCTTCATCTGCTGACGATAAGAGAGCAGGGAAGGGGCCAACCCAACCGGACCTCCTGTGGAAGGAGAGGACCTCCCCTCTCCTGAGTCCTCACCAACCATGTCTGTGAAGGTGGTGGGACTGAGAGAAAGCCCTTCCCTGCTGATCTTAACACTTGGGCTGGCTTGTATAGGGTGATACGATCTTTCAGATAGTCTAGATCCAAGCCATTTAGAGTTTTAAAGGTCAAAACCAGCACTTTGAATTCTGCCCAGACATGAAATTGTAGCCAATGCAGCTGTTTCAACATGAGTGGTCACTTGATCCCTGTAGCAAGCAGTGTAGCACTGTATTTCAATTATTAGAATTATTTTTTTGGAAGGTAACACTCTCATTTGCCCCTCCCTGTAGCTACACCCCTGAGCTCACTGTGTAATTCTGTTTCTCTGGTCATTGCTAACACATTTGTAGGCAAGATGTTTGTGTTAAGGCAGGCAGTAGGGGTAAATAACCTATATAATTGGCAATAATCATAGAGTTGGAAGAGACCACAAGGGCTGTCCAGTCCAACCCCCTGTCATGCAGGAACACACAATCAAAGCATGCCCTACAGATGGCCATCCAGCCTCTGTTTAAAAAAAGAAATTTCAGTCTTACAGGCTGCCATCTAATACCTTAAACTGAAATCACCACCATTACCTTAAATGGTAATTAAGAAATAGACAAGTGTTTTGAGCAGAGCCTGGAGACAACATGGTAATCTTTAACATTATTATTACTTGTTACTTTGGTTCATAATGAGGGGTGCTTTTTTTTGACAGCAATGGGATGCCCCAACAGAATGTTAATTTTTAGTGCAATGAGTAATATTATCAGTGTATTGTTATTATAGCTAACCTTTACTTAGGTACGTTGCCCCTGGGGTGGGAAGTTTAGTTCTATTTTAAATTGAAACCAGGGAACCCATATCATTCAGATCATCAGTGTGGGACTCTGTCACTTCCCTCTCTAGCAACTACAAAAAATGTGGGAGACAGATGGCCACTCACGCTTCTTGGAGTCCACCCCACTCTCTTCATAGGATGCTCTAGAGATTATAGGAATTTGTTGCCTGTTATGGGCTCTGCTTCCCACGCTTCCTAAATTGTGTTAATGTTGCGGGGGAAGGAAGAGAGAGGTTCCCACACTGCTTTGAGCAGCACAGGCTCCTTATATTCAAGTTAAAAATAGAACAAGACACATATACCAAGTTCACCTTAAATAATGAAAGGTAAGCAATGATGAAAAGATCGTGGCGCAATAATGTAACTAGTTACTTCTGAAACCCAGGTAACAGTAACAAAGTGTCTTTCGAGGTGAGTAAGGAGTAATGGCAACAAATTATTTTTCCAAGGTTTTTCCTTGAAAGGACCCCCCCCCTTTCAAAAACCAAAACAATTAAATGAGAACTAAGCATGCCATGTGGCCATGGAAGGGTGGGTGACCTGTTTTGGAGAAGGGGAAAGGTGAAGTGGAAGAGAATGGACTATCCTAGAAAAACATATTTTCCAGAGGCCTAGAATTTTGAACCACTACTGTGCTCTCCTAACTGAAGCATTTGTTTCAGGTTTAGGCTGTGGAGATTATCAGATGAGCTTCTAAAAACGTTTTTGTCCTACTATATTTTAAAGCATAAGGACATTATCAGATGGGGCCAAAATGCCCCATAACTGCCCTGCCACCTCCTATCCCATTCCTGCAACTGAACTGAGGTAAATGTTTGCACACTTACCTCCATTCCGCTGCAGAAATGGGCCTCTTTCCTCCCTGCCGTCTGGTTGTAAATTTTTTATTTTTTATTTTATTAGGTATTTGTACCTCGCTTTTCTGCCACAAAGGCTATCAGAGCGGCTTACAATTTGTTTTTTAAGCAATAGTAATTTAAACATCTACACTGGACTAAGCAGCTTCCAATGTATAAATGCAGCTGTCGTAAGGAATGAGTGGGAGGGAAATTCAAAATACCGGTACCCCCCCAGCTGTCAAAGAAAGAAAATAAATAGAAAAATAAATTTAAAATAATACAAGCAACCCGGGGAGAGGGGGTGAAGGGTGCCACCTACCTTGATGTCCCAATCGTGGCAGGAAATTATTGGTACAGAGCTCCTCCTCTGTGCCTGTCATTGCGGAACAGGGATGGGGGTCCGTTTCCTATGTCCCTGATTCTGTGACAGGCATGGAAGAAAATGGAAAAGGGGTTCTATTCATGATGTTTCATTGTGAATAGAATACCCTAGGAGCAGAACATGGGCAGAACGGGAGCAACACGAAGGGGCTTGACGTAATCTGAAAGGGAGCCCCTTTCTCGCCCCTGTTCCATTTCTGCCCTGGGATATTTGCCCCGTCTGATCATCTCCTAAGTATCCTGGCATAATAACACTTTCTTATCACACAGTGCTGTAATCATGAGAAAGAGCCGCCCCAGAACTATTACAACATGACTGCTAGCACTGTTTACTTCTGCATTTTCATATGGGCAAGAATTTGGCAGTTCTTGCGAGAAGATGCGAGCGTGTTTAAAAGTCTAAAAACACCTAAATTAACAAACAAAATGAACACACAAGCACTGAAACACACTTAAAAAGTTGCCAGCAAAATGGAGAAGTTCATAAAAAGAGCATACTGTTCCTAGTTTTCACGTTCTCACCTGGAAATGTTCTGGTGGGGACTGCCCATTGATGCTGAAATCACGCCAGCAGAATGGGATGCAGTTTCTCACACAAGCAATACCGGGAAAAAAAAAAAGACGCCATGAGAGATCAATTAGTGGCTTGGCCTGCTAATAAAAAAGAACCCTTTTCATAGCAGCAGAACACGAGGAGGATGACGTCATGTGAAAGGGGAGTCCTTTCACGGAATCCTGTTGTCATGATCATGCCATATTCGCTGCATCTGATAATCTCGTATCTGAAAGACCGTATCTCCCCATGTGAGCCTGGCTGAGTCCTACAGTCTTTGGGGAGGGCTTTCTCTTGGTTGACCACTCTCAGAGGCACATTTGATGAGGAAATGGGAGTTCCTTCCCACAGGAGGCTCAGTTGCCCCTCCCTTCTGTTTTTTTGTTAACAGGCAAATTTTTATTTAAACAGGCCTTCTGATTGATGATGACAAAAAGATGCATTTTTATCTTTGCTTTGAATTCATTTTTACTGTTTTCAGTGTTTTAACTGGACTGTTTGTTTAATGTTTTCTACCACTTGTATTATATATTGTATTTTGTCCCCTATTGGGAGAATGGCAGGTTATAAATCAAATCAAATCAAATCAACATCATGTTACAGATCCCACTTGGTTCTCTAAACTTTTCATTATTGAGGGGCTAACATGAAACCTATGGCGTTGCATTCTGCTCTGACAGCACTTCAACACTGGAAAGAGTTAAAGGTGTCCCCTTGCCAACTGCACAATGCAATTCATCACAGCAAAGAGCAAGATAGCAGAAAAAAAAATGACAAGATCAAAAATGAATCTGTCCATCTTTGGGTATCTTCTCCTCCACACCACCTACAGGAATTCTGTATTGTTGCTAAGGCACCCAAAGGAGGGAATTGTATACTCTCCCCACTGCTCAGAGAGTGGCAGTTATTCACATTGACCTTCAAGATCAGATTTTTATGGGGGGACATTTCTAGTTTGTTTTGAAAAAAGACACAGTAAAAGTTTTTGTCCCTCATGCTACAAAAGGCCATTACAGCAGAGTGCAGCAGAGCTGTTTGGAGAGGCCACTGCTGGACTTAGATGCCTGTCATTGCAATCCTGATGGCATGGTGAAATATAGCCTCCATGGCTCCAGAGAGTGGTTTTTTTTTTGTTGTTTTTTGTTTTTATCCCTGTGCTTTTTAGAAAGTGCTTTCCTTGCAAATAGCATACACATAGCGGTGGCTGGTTTTGGATTTTTTTTTTTATCTCACTGTGGAAGGAATTTAATTTACTTTATGTCAGAAGGTTGACGCGTCAAAGAAGAAATTGGTGCATTGGGGTGCGAGGCGGAGGAAAGGTTATTTATCACATCTTCTAATTTGTATTCCCTGGTTGTAGGAAAAATTGTGTTTCAAAGTAACTCTGAAAGGGCTTTCTGATGGCCTGCAACCCATTCAGTGACATGGATCCAGAAAGCTACAGCTGGCTCCTGGTGTCAGGGTGGAGGCTTGGACAAGATGCGGTCAATGGCAAACTGCACCCCACTTCTGGGTGTTGTGGTAGAATGAGGGCTTCCCTGCTGGTGCAGTGGTTAAATGCTAGTACTGCAAGTCACCACGTTGCAAGTTCGATTCCAGAGGTTCACTCAGCCTTCCATCCTTTTGTAGGTCAGTAAAATGAGTACCCGGCTTGTGGGGGCAATTACCTAACACACATTGGAAACTGCTTAATGTAGTGTAGATGTGTAAATGGCTATTACTTAACAATTTGTAAGCTGCTCTGATAGCCTTTGTGGCTGAAGAGTGGGGTATAAATACCTAATTAAAAATTAAAAATTCTAGGCTCAAAATGCTGGGCTTCTTGATTAGGAATGACATCATTTGCCACCAGATTTCCCTTCCCCTGAGCTTTGCTGCAATCTTCACTACAGTGGGAATTTGGGGAACATGATTTTCACAGGAACAATCCTGTAATCTGTTGTTATGGTTGTTATGATCTATCCCCATTGTCATGCAAAGTATTTTACCATGTTTGTGTTGTGAGTGGTACAATTAGGCTCTGATTGCCTTACAAAAGGCCTGCTCTTGATATGGGTGAAAAAAAAATACTAGGACTGGTTTGCTGATATAGGTCTCCCCAAATGTCATTATTTTTGGCAGGTCCTTGGGTGTGTGTGGTTGTGTCATGAGGAGATCTGTACACCTGTGCTGTACTGGCCCACCTGCAAGTTGACCTGCACCATAACACAGCAGCTTGTAGCATTCAGTTCATTTTAATGAAAAGTCATGATTCTAGTTACTTTGGCAAAATAGGCAAGCATTGTATTGCTTCAACACCACAACCACATTAGTGACTAACTACTGCTACTTTGAGTGATAACTGTAACTAATTAATTTTAAAAGTAATTTCCAAGCCCTGGTTTAATGAACACACAATTGCCCATTTGCCTATGAAGTGAATGCAAGGGAAGGAATGGATAATACTGCCACTTTAACTTTCTCTCACACTCAAATTTCTAAGGACTTTTTCAGATGTTTAAAAAGTAACGCAAGCAGCCTCGTCAGCTTGTGAGGCTGCTGCGCTGCAAAGCATCAGTTTCAGATGATGCTCGCCCCTGCTGGTACTGTTGCGGTACCACGGGGAAAGTTGAGCGTCATATTTCCTTGATTTTTAATCACGATCAACTTTCGTGAGTAAAAATCAAGGAAATATGATGCTCAACTCTCCCCGCAGTACCGCAACAGTACCGGCAGGGGCGAGTGTCATCCGAAACTGACGCTTTGCAGCGCAGCAGCCTCGCAAGCTGACGAAGCTGCTTGCGTTATTTTTCAGCGTCCCAAAAAGTCCTAAGTCTCACATTATTTCTATTCCATTTGTGAAGAATATGCACATATTGGAAAGTTCTTTTCAAATGCAAGGTGAACAAAAGTCTCTGCATTGGCCAAATTCAACACATCTGTGGTTGTTTAATTGTTGTTCTTTTAAAAACAAAATTGTATTGTGTTTTTATTCTTATGCCTTTTCTTTTTTATTGCGATAGTTTTGTGGGGACACTGCCCTAAAGGGCAGGGCATCATTGTTTAAAATGAACACCTAAATAAATAAAAGCTACAAGGTTGGTGCTACCATTCAAAAGGCCCTGGTAGATGTCTGCTGGTACTCTTGAAGTACCAGTCTCTGATGTCAGGTGGACAGATACAAGGGAACATGTTATCTTAGGTAAAGAGGCTCTAGGGCATCCTGTGCTTTTTGGTTTAAAATCAGAACTTTTGAATTGATTGAGAAAACTAATAGGTAAGGGCACTCTTTCCTTAGAAGAAGAGCTGGCTGGGGGATTCTGGGAGCTGTAGTCCAAAAAGCAACCACTGTAAGGTCTTCTAAGAAGTACAGTGCTTACAAAGAATATTTCCTTTTCTTTCATTATATGTTAGGTTTTAAAATTCATAGAATCATAGAATCATAGAATTGCAGAGTTGGAAGAGACCACGAGTGCCATCCAGTCCAACCCCCTGCCATGCAGGAAATCACGATCAAAGCATCCCCGACAGATGGCCATCCAGCCTCTGTTTGAAGACCTCCAAGGAAGGAGACCCCACCACGCTCCGAGGGAGTGTGTTCCACTGCCGAACAGCTCTTACTGTAAAAAAGTTCCTCCTAATGTTGAGGTGGAATCTCTGTTCCTGGAGCTTGCATCCATTGCTCCGTGTTCCAGTCTCTGGAGCAGCAGAAAACAAGCCTGCTCCATCCTCAACGTGACACCCCTTCAAATACTTTAACAGGGCTATCACATAGCCTCTTAACCATCTTTTTTCCAGGCTAAACATACCCAGCTCCCTAAGTCTCTCCTCATAAGGCATGGTTTCCAGACCTTTCACCATTTTAGTCGCCCTCCTCTGGACATGCTCCAATTTGTCAATATCCTTTTTGAATTGTGGTGCCCAGAACTGGACACAGTATTCTGAAGTGAAAGAAATATTGCTTCAAGTTTCTGAAGGAAATAAACTATATAAAATATTGTCCTTGGGGCAGAAAATTTGTCTTGATTGTGTAATGAAGCAATCAGCCTTCAGTTGGCAGCTTTACATCACAACCACAGCTCTTTGTCTCATCTCTTCTGCCCTTGGTTTTATTTGACAGCCATGTTCTTCCAAGCCAAACTCTATCTTTAACTTGTATTTATAGCATGGAACAGCTTTGGACTCTTGGTAATAAAGAACCATTAGGAGCAGATCACTGGGAGATGGCTAGCAACAAGAGGGATGGGAGTAGAACAAATGTTAAACAGTTTGAATGAGCCCAATTCCCCTTATCCCTTGGAATTTATCTCCTTATTCTAGTATTTCCCCTCTCTATGATATGAGTTCATTTCAGTCCCATCATACATCAAGGTTCCTTTTTCCTTCCCATCCCCTCTGTTCTGGGAGGGAGGATGGAGTAAACTTTTCACCAATTCAAGTTTGGGGCTGAGAACTTCACAGTACTGGATTCTGCCACTTGTATAGCTAAATGAAGACTTATGAAGAAAACTACCACCTAAAAAGATCACTTCCTGTAACACAGGTGGTCTTTTCAGGTGTCAGATTTCAGCTCACATCAGCTCTAGCCAGGACTGCCAACGGTGAGGGGATTATGGGAGCTGCAGTCCAGCCATGTCCACAGGGCCGCAGGTTGCCTACACCTGCTCTAACAGCATACTTAGATAAGCATGAGCCAACAGAATTGGCTCCAAAATACAGCCACTGGGGGGAAAATATAGTTTATCAGCATGCTATGTGGAAGGGAGTGGAACTCCAAGGTTTGTAGATAGTACAAAAAAATCTTAATCCCTTCTAAAACATAAATGGACAACTACACCTCTCCTAAGCATCCCCATGAAAACAGGGCATGCTCAGTTGCTTTGTGATAGGGGGAGGCCAGTGGAAGGTCCTGCATGGTCGCTTACATCCCAGAGTATTCTGAAGGAGATGTGGTTGGCTTGAACTTTGAACAGGGGTGCGGGTTGAAGATATGCTGCAACATTTTGTTATAGTCTTTCTTGTTGTGTACCAGCTGAGTAGTGCTATCAGTGCATAGAGCTCCAGGTTTTGGAAGTCCTGTGCCAAGCTGAGTTCTTACTCAGTTCCTTTCCCCTAATAGTCTCACCTCCTCCTCACCACTGGCACCATTGCCCATTTGTTTGACCTCCTTGTCAACGTCTAATCCCACAATAATCTAGAAGGAGAGCAAAGGCAAGTGGAGGATGAGACTTTTAGCTCCTTGCTTTTATTGCTGTTGGCATGGGTGGCCTTGGATGAACAAACAGCACCAGTACAGAAGGCAGCAGCAGCTGCAGAACAGAGTCATGGTGCCATCAGGGTAAAACTTTGGGACAGATGTCCAGGGCACTAGTCAGCAGAATGAGCAAGATGGCCCTCAGCACAACAGGGCTGTCTTGAGATGCTTTGAAACAACTAAATGATTGTACATTCCCATCTAAAGAGCGAGGTCTTTAGAAGACCATCATGCCAAGAATATAAAAATTACCTAATTACAGCCCTGGGGCCAAGAGGCTCCAGAGATCTGTAATGGGACCCCTATGGGGGTGTGGGCATGGACTGATGACACCACTCCATCCTCTGAAAGTTGGGACTTTACTATGTGCCTTTACAGGAATACTGCCGCTTTCTTCACGCACCACAGAGCACTGGCTCTGATTGACTGACAAAAATCAACCTTAACTGTTTATTCAAACTCTATTTCATTCTGTTGTTTTGCTTGATGTATCACTTGATTTCGTTTCAGGTACACTAAAAGGATGGACAGTCCCTTCCTCCTCGTCTGTAAAGTCTTTGTGCTACTGTCAATGCGTGCTGAGTCAATGTTATCCTCTGGTGGAGATGCTCACAGTGGGAACAAGGAGCATATTCAGCATTATAGGCCATACCATGCCAACTGGCATGCCAACTTGCATATGCATTACTTGTTATCGCCAAGCCCGTGTTCCTTTGTTCCACAGTTATGTTTATATTTTAATGCACTTTTATTATTTTGATACTTTATATCTGCTTTCCTGATGATTTGGACCACAGTTACAAGAATCCCCAAGCAATGGCCATTGTGGCTGGATCTGATGGGAGTCGAACAACAACATCTGTAGGGCCAGAGGATCACCACCCCTGATCTAAAGGAAAGAGCCTGCAACTTGTTGTGGCATTACCTTGGTTTCCATGAAAAATATCAAGAGCTGCCATCCTGGATGACACCAGGGGCAAGGGACTCAGTGCTGAGAGTGCTGGAGTGGGACTTGGGAAATCTAGATTCAAGCCCCTTGTGATAATGTGGGACTACATATCCCAGCATTAACTGCCAGCACAGCATCAGGTAAGAAAGGGTTAACTAGAAGGGGGGGGTTAAAGTGATACCTCTAGAGGCAGAATCATCATGAAGTCATATCACCAGATAACAGAATTAACCAGTTAAGACTGCTGAAATGGTAATTTGAAAAGGTAATAAAGGCTACCTTGGACCACGAGTCAAGATAAAAGAATGCCTTGGGATGTGGACATTGCATCTCAAGGCAGGGAGATGACTTGAGAACAAAGGACTTAAAATGGAGAATGCTGTTGAGCCTGGTCTGAGATAGATAGACTAGCTCAAGTTTTTCTTCTGAACTCACAAACTGGACTGCATATGGGGTGAGTAGATCTAAATAAATGTTTACATAGAATTTCTGTTTTTATTTTCCTTGGCTGAATGCTCTGCTATCGTGTAACTCTAAAGACTGTGCCTTGAGGGAGATGCCTTCCGTGTGAATTATTTGCATATTTTTAAGCTTGCTTGAATAAATAAGCTTTCTTTTTCTATCTTTCATAAGCTGATGTGTCACGGGCCTGCTTTGCTTGGTCATTTCTCTCTCATCTTTGGGCAAGAAGGGAGGGGGTGGTAATATCTCTGCCAGTGGCAGGGAGTTCCAAAGGGAAACCCCACAGTCTCCTCTTGGACTGGGTGCATCGGGGTATAGAAATCAAGGGGTGGTGGCAGCTACAGAAAAGGGAGACGTAGTTCTTGGAATTCCCAGGAAGAGGTATTCCCAAGATTGCATCTAAAAAGGGGCTGACAGAGACCCCCAAGGCTAAAGCCTTATACCCCCACTAAACCATGATAGTCACTGAGGGAGCTTGGCCAGCCGGTCTCTACCTCTGTCTCCACCTGACCAACCTCACAGCACTGTTCTGAGGATAAAGTGGGGAGGAAGAAAGACAGCATGCTGCTGATCGGAAGAAAGGTGGTAAAGAAATCTTACAACCAAATATAAGCCAGCGTTAACAGCAACCAGCCTGATTCCTTTGGGAACTTACAGAAGTAGAATGAAAGTAATGGTCTCTTCCCATGTTATTTGCATCCATTGTAAATCCTCTAGAAATACATAGCCTTCATATATGGATCTTTGAACAAGCTAACATCTTGGCTACACATTGAGTAGACCTATCACTCTACAAATGGCTGAATTCTCTTTTATATTGAAGAGCCACCTGTGACCCAAATTATGGAATTATTTTAAACCATTAAAGATACTTAAAGTACCATCAGATATTTTTCCTTAATCTACTGAAATAAATTCCTAAAATCCAAGGGGCCATTGTGAACAATGGAACCAAAGGGAGAGGCATTGTGTACTTTGAAAAGCATGGAGAAATTATTTTTTTTGCAGTGTACTTGCTTAGTGTCTCCACTGGCGCTGCTGGCTGAGGGATTCTGGGAGTTGTGGTCTAAAAAGTAATTTTTATACACTCTGGCAATCTGCCTATTTGTTCTTCCAAGAAACATTATGGTCTGTGACCTACACCCATCAAACATTTATATTGCTAGAATCCCATCTTTCTTGTCATTTGTTATCTTTCATTTTTCAGAATCTGTACCAAAGAAAAATGCATAATTTTTCTATCCCCCCAATCTTCTTGAAAAGGCATCCTACCAGGCATTTGCCAAATTGGATTTTCTATTCCCATTGCAGAACTCTGTAGTTAATAAATGCGATTAGAATAACAGTGGGAGATCGACTGTCCTGTCAAATTTTAATAAATGTATTATCTCTCCACTGGCAAGTTGGAGCAGCAGTTTTACGTGCTTGCTGCTGTTATGACTGTCACTGTTATTGCTACCCCCCCCAGCTTTTTAAAAAAATAACTCATGCAAAGAGCTGAGTCCCATGCACTCTCCTATTATATCAAAAGTACATTTGAAGAACTACTGGTAGAGATAGGGCAGTAGGGATGAGTGCATAATAGCCCTGAGGTTGTAAACAAAAAGGGAGGCCTTTATGTAGCAGGAAACCAATCCTGGGTTGGCCATATATGGGCTTTCTTAGAATTATTTGGTATTTACTGGCAGAATGCAGCATCCTCTTACTGAGCCCGTGTTTACGAAAATAGAAACAATCATGCTGATGACTAGGAGTAATGCAAAAAGATAGCTTAATTGTTTTTTTTTTTAACTAGGAGTGTTACCTTAACTAGGAGTGTTACCTGAATACATTCATGACACTCAAATTACAATATTAAGTTGGGGAATTTTAATTAGCTCAAAGATTTGGATGCAAGAGGCTGGGTAACTTGCAGGACCTTCGCACCTATGTATACCAGTACTCACTGCAGAGACTCTGAGGAGATTTTCAGAAAGGAACAAGAAAAGCGTTCCTGTCCCAAATCTCCACTCCCACCCCTGTCACGCCACCGTAACAACAATTTTCACACCTACCTTGGGTAGTGTCGACAGGGCAGCCCAGGAGTGAATGGAGCTCTAATGAAGCTCCGTTCATTTCCTGTAGTGAAATCCGCAGATTCTTGTGAGAAGACATGAGTGCGGGAAATTCAAAAATAAAAAGAAAAATACATAAGAAAAAGTGACAGCTAGCACAAAAACACACTTTAAAACTTTCAAGTAAGCCAGGGAAGTTTTAAAAAAGTGTGTCACTTACCTTGATGTCCTGATCTCACCCGGAAGTGTTCTGGCAGGGACCTCCCATTGACGCTGGGATCTCGCAAGCATAACAGGGCACCTTTTCAGTTGCAGGAACATCCATGACAGAAACAGAACGGGGGAATCTATTGACGGCTTCTCCCATCAATAAAAAGCAGTGCTGGTGGAACAGCAGCAGAATGGGTGCATTATGAGGGGGGAACGACGTCATCTGAAAATATAGCCCTTTAGCAATCTCCTGCCGTTTGTGTAACACCACTTTTAATGCATCTGATAATCTGAGTTTAGAGTAAATAAAACGTTTTTTATTGGTAAATAAACATGGAAGCACTCTCACATGAACTCACACTCACACAAGACCACACAAGGCTAACAAAGAATTAAGGCAGAAAGATTTGGATAGATGAATAAGTTCAGGGGAAATATGGGCCAGTCTGAAGAGCAGAGATTTGTGCAGCAAAGAAGACTCAGGCAAGAATCTGAGGGTGCCACAGCCATCTGGTAGAGTGACGGTGTATGAAGAACTGTGCACATTGGACACACATGGCTATTGTTTGGGACTAATATTTATACCCAATTTCATATTCTGAAGGGGTGTTTGAGTGTAAGACAATGCTTGGCTGTGTTTCCCACAGTTAAACAAAGGAAACTCTGACTTTGTTAATTGCTGCTAATTGCTGAGATATTAAGGTTGATGGGTTTATGGCCATCTCCTTATTGTGGGAGACAAGAGGTACAAGGAAAGACATTTGTGGGGATTTGTGGGGATAATAGGTGTTCCAGTCACTGTTTGTTTTGGAGCATGACTCACTGCCAAGAGTGTCCAGGATGGGATTAGCACATTCTACCTTGATGTCTCTGATTCTAAGAGGCTCCACTTAATTCCATCTTAGGTGTTTTGGGAATTTCTAAGAGAATCGTCATTAGGTCTTGGGTGACCTTCACTTGAACCCAGTTTTAGTTTGCCCTGGTCTACCTAGACCTTGTAAGAATGTCCAGTATTGCTGAATTATGAATTATTGGAGTGAGGGGCTGTAAGGCCAGGTTACAGGAAATCCATTTAAGGATAGTGAAAGATGAAAAAGAAAGACTACATGTGGCTACAGATGTCCTTACTGCTGGATTGCATGTACAAGTCTGCTTTGGTCTAACTAAGAACTTGACTACACTGGTAGGCAAACCCTACACCTACCTCACAGGCACAGCAGATGTTTTTTATCTTCAGCAGTCCTGTAAATGCCACACTCACTGGGGCTTGTCTGATGGTAGATTGCAGTATCTTGCCACACTGTATTCTGCATTGGAGTAAAACGGTGGTCCTACTCTGGTTACATATCCTATATGTCCTATTATTTCTGGCCACGTGGCTGGGGTTGTGCCATCCCCCTCCCGTTCACTTGTACATGCGAATATATGTTGTCCCAGAGTACTGTATTACTGTATAAGTGGAGATACACTTATACAGATATGCGCATGGTTGATTGGAAACCCTGCCCGCAGCTTTGTACTGAAACCAATCTATGGTCACCACAGAGCAATGTCCAGGAAAGCAGCCAACTGAGCAGCTGATAAGATTGCAAGGCTTGAGAGCAACACAATAGTTATGCTGAGGCACAGTACCGGTACAATGTTCAATAGCAGAAAACCAGGGAGCAAGCCAAAGGTCCAGGAGTCCAGAGAGCCAGTCAGTGAGTCCAGTCCAGGGTCAAGAGTTCCAGATCAATCGGAGGTCTAGGAGGCAAGGTTTCAGGCAACAAGGGAGTCAGAGTCAGATGCTTTCACCAGGGAAAGCAGATAAACTCCAACGAAGAAGCTCGGCGTCTCACAGGTGTTTATGTTGGCCCAGCTCCTAATCACAGCTGTTTGGTAATTGCTGAGTGTTTCTCATATAATCTCTGGGATTGCCGGAGACATGCCCTTTCTGATCTTCTCTGACTGAAGGTAGGTACCTCCTTGTCCTGCTCCTCTATGTCTCCCAGGTCAGGCCAGGGGGGAGTCTAGTCTGCTGAGACATGGACTCTGCTGCAGTTGGCATAGTAGGGCTAGGTTCTGGCTCAGCCAGCTCTGCCGGAGCTGGCTCAGCCCCCTCATCTCCTGAGTCCTCTGTGTCCTCAGCCTGGCTGGCCATGACAAGCAAATAATCAGGGATTTCCCTTGAAATGCGGAGAAAACCACTGGATGATCTTCGGCAAGTCACATTCTTTTAGCTTCAGAAGAAGGCAATGGCAAACCTCCTCTGAAAAAAACTTGCCAAGAAAAACCTATTGTAGGGTTTACCACTTGAAGGTACTTAGCAATAACAGATAGGTACCATGGAGCTGCTGGTCATGCTTCCTTATCACTTTCTATAAACACACTCTGCTGCAGCATTTGCTGCAGAGAACAACATGTCATTCTTTGCCTTCATGTTCCCTGCTCTTAGCATTGCTTTGATTCCTGGTTTATCTTGGCATCCTTACCTTGGCATGCATGCTCCTCTGGCTTCTCCTTTGGGTACTCCTTGTTCTGATTGAAGAGCTGGTAGTATTCTTTTAACTGTTTTAAATTCATGTTTTTAAGTGGATTATGTTTACTGCTTTTTATATATATATATTTTTTGTATTTCAAGCTGTTTTAGCAGTATTGTTTTAACACACGGTGTAAGCTGCTTTGGGTCCCATCTGGGAAAAAAGTGGGATATTAAATAAATAACTAAATAGGACTCTGTTGTCCAACCTTAGCTTGTGTGCCGATTGTATCCTTTGTCTGCTCCTTTGAACCCCTGCACTCCAGACTGGCTCTCAATGCCTCTCTTGACACCTCCATGGAACTCTTTATGTGTGTGGTGTACTCCTTAGCCCTGTTGGGCATTTACAGCCTAAACCAGAATGTCCAAGCAATACTCTTCAAAGATTTATTGCCTGCATATATGGAGGTTATTTGAGGTGGTTAACCTTTGGTCCTCCAGATGTTTTTACTTCCCAAAGCACTCCTAAAATACCTTAGCATTGATCATGCTGGGTAGGACTGGTGAGCATTGTAGGGTAAAACATGAGAAGGCTAATATCTCATGAAATGAGCAGTCATCTTATGGATTGTATAAATTTTCTCCCTCAAGAAATAATTTGAGGTGTGCCTGCCCGCCTGCCTGCCTGCCTGCCTTCCTTCCTTCCTTCCTTCCTTCCTTCCTTCCTTCCTTCCTTCCTTCTTTCCTTCCTGTCATTCTTTTATCCCTTAGACCACATTCAGTTCTCTCCACATCCTTCCTCATATTATTGTCACAACTACCCTGTGAAATAAATTAGTCTGCAAGGTAATTGCAGGCCCAAAGTTGCTTAGATAATCTAATGGATTGGGATTTGAACTTTTCCCTGGTTGTAGTTTGAACCTAATTGGCAGACTGTTCAGTAACAACAAAGGAAAAACCAAGGTTCATATTTCAACCTATGATACTGAATTGGAATAGGGCTGGCCCGAGAACTTTTGCTGCCTTAGGTTAAGAACAAGATGGCCTCCCTCCTATTACACAAGCTGACTAGACTGGAAATTAAATTGTCTTCTACATGAAAAATGGGGAGAAGTCTTCTGCTGCAAATGAAGGCAACAGGCTAGCTTAAGTGGTGCAGGGCAGGCTGCCAGGCACACCCCTTTCCTCCAACATCTTGCAATCATCTCCCAGAATCTGTCATAGAATCATAGAATCATAGAATTGCAGAGTTGGAAGAGACCACGAGGGCCATCCAGTCCAACCCCCTGCCATGCAGGAAATCACGATCAAAGCATCCCCGACAGATGGCCATCAGGCCTCTGTTTAAAGACCTCCAAGGAAGGAGACCCCACCACACTCCGAGGGAGTGCATTCCACTGCCGAACAGCTCTTACTGTCAAAAAGTTCCTCCTAATATTGGAATCTTTGTTCCTGGAGCTTGCATCCATTGCTCCGTGTTCCAGTCTCTGGAGCAACAGAAAACAAGCCCACTCCATCTTCAGCGTGACACCCATCTGAGGCAACTGCTTCATTCTGCCTGATGGTTGAGCCAGCCTTGTAGTAAAGTACATCAAGGGTGTGAGCTCAGCACAGTTCTAGCATTTATAACAAATTCTGAGAACATGCTCAATCCTGTGCTTGAATTCTTAGTGTATACCTTTTGCATCTGCCTCTGTTTGTAGATCTTGGGGTTCTGGTAAAACAAACAGGCCTGCAATCTGCCCACTCCTTGCCTAAGAAACAGTGCTTGCCACTTCTGTCCTAGCATGCTGCATGGTAAGTGGCGGGGGAATTAGTGCACATTCTTGAGGTAGAATCCTTTCCCCAAAGAGATAAGCAGGCTGATTCAAGACAAAAACAAATCACCATATGTTAGCTCAGCAAAGAGAAAGAAATCATCTTGGCTTTTCTATCTAATGATCCTCCTTAGCTTAAAAATATTATCTTTCCAACTCCCCTCAGCAAAGAGGTCATCAGGGTAACACAGTAGAAAACATCAAATAATGTAAAAGTGCAAAAGATAAAAATAAAAAATAAAATAAAAATGACATTTTTGATTCTCCAAAGAGCTCATTATCCTTGAGCATAGAAATAGTTGTCAGACTTCCTAGAATCAAGGGCAGAATCTTAATGGATCACTCCATTTTAACTTCTTCCTTTGCTATAGGTGCTATAGGTGATGAAGTGGGATGGCCCATGACACTCTGCTGCCATCGGTAAAGGACAAGATGGTTTCCTGTTTTCATTTCATCTATAGATGTGGCAATAGGATCTATTTTCACTGGTGGCAGGACACCAGCCTGTGCTGCACCTGACAGCAGCAGTCTAGTGTGTAACATATAACAATGTCTTCCAACTCCTTTCCATTGTTCCTCACCCTCCTTTTGCCATCTGATATGGCTGCCTTACTCTGCCTAGTGGTATGGCCGGCTCTGGTGACATCATTATGGTGGATGATTCTTTTTCAGGCAAAGATGTGTTCAGTCAAGAAAACTGTGGGGTGCCACAGGGTTCTGTCCTGGACCCAGTGCTATTCAACAGCTTTATCAATGACTTGGATGACGGAATTAGGGGCATACTTACCAAATTTGCAGATGACACCAAATTAGGAGGAGTAGCTAATACCCTAGAGGATAGGATCAAAATTCAAAATGACCTGGATAGACTGGAGAGCTGGGCCAAAGCTAACAAAATGAAATTCAATACGGAGAAATGTAAGGTACTGCACTTAGGGTGAACAAATGAAATGCATAGATATAGGATGGGGGAGACTTGGCTGAATGAGACTATGTGCAAAAGGGATCTAGGAGTCCTAGTAGACCACAAGTTGAACATGAGTCAACAGTGTGATGCAGCAGCTAAAAAGGCCAATGCGATTTTGGGCTACATCAATAGAAGTATAGTGTCCAGATCAAGGGAAGTAATAGTGCCACTCTATTCTGCCTTGGTCAGACCTCACCTGGAATACTGTGTCCAGTTCTGGGGACCACAATTCAGAAAGGATATTGACAAATTGGAGCATGTCCAGAGAAGGGCGACTAAAATGGTGAAAGGTCTGGAAACCATGCCTTATGAGGAGAGACTTAGGGAGCTGGGTATGTTTAGCCTGGAAAAAAGATGGTTAAGAGGCGATATGATAGCCCTGTTTAAGTATTTGAAGGGATGTCACGCTGAGGATGGAGCAGGCTTGTTTTCTGCTGCTCCAGAGACTGGAACACGGAGCAATGGGTGCAAGCTCCAGGAACAGAGATTCCACCTCAACATTAGGAGGAACTTTTTGACAGTAAGAGCTGTTTGGCAGTGGAACACACTCCCTCGGAGCGTGGTGGGGTCTCCTTCCTTAAAGGTCTTCAAACAGAGGCTGGATGGCCATCTGTCAGGGATGTTTTGATCGTGATTTCCTGCGTGGTAGGGGGTTGGACTGGATGGCCCTCATGGTCTCTTCCAACTCTGCAATTCTATGATTCTATGATTCTATGACTGTAGGGATTTTGGGATCAGTCCCTGACTTTGCCTGTTCCTGCTATTTGTTGTCTTGTTCTGTAACCTTGCTGTTAATTGTGTTTTCATTTCTTTGTACTTGTTAAGGAGTGCTTTGTAGCAACTGTGGAAAGAGGGTATAATGGTCAATACTGGAATGGTGAGATAAGCCAGCAGCTGCAGAGGTGGCTTGAAAAAATGGGATGGATAGTTGTATGGGAAGAGGAGGTCAGGGGATGGTGGATAACCAATAGCCTTGTAGCCTGCCAGATTTCATAGATTGCAAAATGCTTTTAGTATACTGTCTGCCTTGAAACTCAAGGCAACAAACAAAGCAACAACCTTGTCCGATATGCTTCTTGGATTTCTGTGCCAATAAAGTTTTTTGATTAACTCTGAAACTGTGTCTGGGAATGCAAGTACATGACAAGGAAGTTGACTGGGTGCAACTCTGTGTGCACTAAAGATTCATGTATTTTCATGGACAGCATTGGTGGGAAGTAGATACATAGACTTTCTCTGGTTTCCTACACTGTCTTTTGTCTGCATAGACCTATGCTGACTTTCTTTCAACTCTAGATTACCCCCTTAGGGCTTGTTTACACTAGCAAAAAACCCCATACTCACCTCATATTTGCTGTGCAGTTGCCACACAATATTCATGACGATTCGCAGCTCCATCTGGGTTTTTGTAGGAAAATCTGGGTCTTAAAGATTCATGGTTTGCTCTGCATTTTAGGGGAAAACCCAGATTATTGGCCATGTAGTGGCCGTGGATTGGCTTTGGTGTGAAGCTGGGGCAGGGCTTCCAGTGGACAGGACTCCATTCTGCCACTGTGCAGGTGCTTTAATTTTTCCCCGTGATTGTGTGCATATCTGTAGAAATGTTTCTCTAATCCAGTAATACAGTACTCTGGGGCAATGTATATTCACATCCGTGAGTGAAAGAATGGGGAGGGAAGGGAGAAAAAACTGGAGCAGCCCCAGCTGTGTGGCCAGAAATGATGCTATGTATACGATATGTGATCAGTGTAGGACTGCCCTTTTACACCAATGTGAATTCACTTACAGTTACAGTGTGGCAGGATACTCCAACCTCCAATCAGACAAGCCCTGGTGAGTGTAGCATTTACAGGGTTGCTGCAGATCAAAAACTTTTGCGATGGTTATGAGGTTGATTTGGGGTTTCCTTCCAGTGTAGACAAGCCCTTAGGTTCACTGATGTCTCTTTCTCCTTCTCAGACTCTCTGACCTTTTCCTTTGGAACGAAGAAATCTTGTCTTTGTTCTTGGGAGACTGGGAACAATCATGGCTGCCTGTATCTCCAGTTTACCTGGTTTAAACTATCCTCTTCCCTGCATCACTGTATTTCCTGCCGTAAACATTAACGTTCTTGTTTTCTGAATAGAAGAGTGTTAAGTATGTTTTCATCCCAGGGGTAAAGTGTTCTGTTTACAGAACTAAACTACTTATGAAGGCTCTGCCTCACTTTGCTAACCCTTTGTTTTCTGCAACACTAGAAAAGTAAAGGAGAATAGAGGAGCATATGCTATACAACATTTCATGAAGGGAAATAGGTGTTGTTTTTGTGTACGTGTATATTTAGATTGCCATGACCCCTACTGAAAAAGTCCTCTTCAGAAACAGAACTTCTCCAAATCAGTGAGCCAACCCCACAACTGCCTGAGCTTATGCTCTGGGAAGAGCCTGGGCCCTCAGGAGGGATGGCTGAAGGTCTGCTACTTCCCCCCAAAAAGGGGTTCTGCATCAGATTCAGAGGCAGGACTAATCCCAAGCCTCCAAAAGGATCAGTGCTTAAAAAGGCAGGACAGACTTCACTTGGTTAGGAGAAATACAAATCTACAGCAAAGAGCTACTTGCAAATAAAGGACTCCTTGTATATAGGGGTCTTCTTATGAGGAAGATCTCTGCTGGAAGTCTCTTATACCTTGCCTCTGGATGTTGGGTGGGGTTCTGCCAGCACCTGCTTAGAAGCTTCCTCTCAGGCTAGTGGAGCTCTTGACACCTCATCTCTCTTGCTGACTCACAGATGGAAGACTCTCAGGAGATTATCAGACATGGGGGAACGTGCCCCCCCCAAAAATCACATTCCCAATTGTGTCTACACCCCTGGAATGCTGGAGGATGGTGTCATCTAGTAAGATCACCCCTTCCTGCTATTCTAGTGATCTTCTGACGTGGTTTTTGTCGTGTCTGATAATCTCCTCAGACTGCATTTTGCTTGCTTGTTACTTGGCTACTGTTGGACATTGAAATCTTGTGAATATTTTTGGACTGTTTCTGACCTTGTGGACTTTTTCAGATGAGCTTTTTATTCCGTGGCAGGTGCAGAACAGGGTCGAGAAAGGGTCTCCCGTTCAAACAACGTCGATGCATCCCGTGCTGGCCCTGTGCTGCTCCCACAATATTGTATTCACAATGAAACATCGTGAATAGACCCCCCGTTCCGTGTTTGTCATGGAATCATGGGTGTGCGAACAGGTGCCCTGTTCCTGTCCTGTGATGCCAGCTGCACGGGGGGGGGGAGGTCCTTCAGAACACTTCTTGTGGAGATCAGGACAAGGAGGTAAGTGGCCCCCTTGGCCCCCCCTCCTCATTCATAGGTTTTCTGTGGGGGGCGGGTTTCGGGCTGTGAGGCCATGCTCTGGAAGAGTTTATTCCTGATGTTTCACCTGCATCTGTGGCTGGTATCTTCAGAGAATGGTTGGGTAGGAGAAGTGTGTGGGGTTTATATACTGTGAGTCCCTGTTGGGGGGGATATGTACAGTTGCCCCTCGACATTCATGGTTTTCACACTCGCGGTTTTGATTATTCACGGTTTAGCCCCAGCCCCTTAGAGGAGGCTGTCGAGAGGCGGGGCAACCTCCTGCCTGCACCTTCTCTGGCCTTCCAGAGGCAGCTCTGGGGCTTCAAAGCCCCGGAGTCTGCTCAGGAAGGCCGGGGGGTGGGGCGGGCAGCCTCCCTCCCTCCGCCTTTCCCGGCCTTCCTAAGGGGACTCCAAGGCTTCTAAGACCCGGAGTCCCCTCTGGAAGGCCGGGGAGAGGCTGGGCAGCTTCCCTCCCGCCCACCCGCTGCCTTCCCTGGCCTTCGTAAGTGGGCTCCGGGGCTCCAAAGCCCTGGAGTCCGCTCAGAAAGCCTCCGCTCAGAAAGCCTCCTCCCCACCCGCCCGCTGCCTTCCCTGGCCTTCCTGAGGGGACTCCAAGGCTTCTAAGCCCCGGAGCCCACTCAGGAAGGCCGGGGAGAGGAAGACAGCCGCCCGCTCGCTGCCTTCCCTGGCCTTTTTAAGTGGGCTCCAGGGCTCCAAAGCCCCGGTGTCCACTTTGGAAGGCTGGAGAGAGGCCGTGCAGCCTCCTCCCCACCCACCCGCCCGCCCGCCCACTCCCCACCCACACACAGCCTCCTCCCCACCCACACGCTGCCTTCCCCGGCCTTTCTCAGTGGGGTCCGGGGCTTTAGAGCCCCGGAGCCCACTGAGAAAGGCTGGTGAGAGGCAGCGCAGCCTCCTCCCCACTCGCCCACCTGCCCACTCAGCCGCCTGCCTGCTGCTGTCCTGGGCTTTCCGAAGCAGGTGCCGGGGCTCCAAAGTCCCGGCGTCTGCTTCGGAAGGCCAGAGAGAGGCAGCGCAGCCTCCTCCCCACCCGCCCGCCCACCTGCCTGCTCACCCGCCCGCTGCTGTCCTGGGCCTTCCAAAGCAGCGCCGGGGCTCCAAAGCCCTGGCACCCACTTTGGAAGGCCGGAGAGAGGCAGCGCAGCCTCCTCCCCGCCTGCCTGCCTGCCCGCCCATGCACCCGCTGCTGTCCCCGGCCTTCCGAAGCGGGCGCCGGGGCTCCAAAGGCCCGGTGCCTGCTTCGGAAGGCCAGAGAGAGGCAGCGCAGCCTCCTCCCCACTCACACACTGCCTTCCCCAGCCTTTCTCAGCAGGGTCCTGGCCTCCAAAGCCCCGGAGTCCTCTGAGAAAGGCCAGGAAGAGGCAGTGCAGCCTCTTCCCCACCCACATGCTGCCTTCCCTGGCCTTTCTCAGTGGGGTCCTGGGCTCCAAAGCCCCAGAGTCCGCTGAGAAAGGCCGGGGAGAGGCAGCACAGCCTCCTCCCCACCCACATGCTGCCTTCCCCGGCCTTTCTCAGTGGGCTCTGGGGCTTCTAAGGCCTGGAGACCCCTCAGAAAGGCCGTGGAGAGGCCAGCCAGGCTGACCAGACACTCTCCCGCTGCCTCCCTCCCTCTGGGGGGGGGCGTGGGAGCAGCATCTGTTATTCACGGTTTTTCCACATTCGCGGGGGTCTCAAGAACCTAACTGCCATGAATGTGGAGGGACAACTGTACATTTGTGTATTTGAATGGCTAGTTCATGGGGGTAGATATGCAAGGATGATTAGTGTCTGTTTGGCTAATGGTCCATTAACTGCTGGAAATCCCCTCCAGGTTTTGTGGATCCTTTTTTTCTTGCCAGCAGCCCTACCCCAATTTTTGTACTTGTTTTTTTAAATGTGGTTTTGTGCATTGTTTACTTTTAAACTTTTTTGTTTGACATTTATTTTTAAATTTCCCGTGTGATCGTTCTCTCACAAGAATGGGTGGGATTTCATTTCTGGGTCATAAATGCAGCAGTAAATGGTGCATTTACTCCCGGCTCGCTAGGGGAGGGGGAAGTTCCTGCCACGGGATCAAGGTAAGTTTCTGAAAGATTTTTGTTTATTCTGTGATAGGGATGGGAGTGGGGGTAGTGAGGCAGGAATGGGGCAAAAGGCCCCGTCTGAAAATCTCCTGTGTCTCTGGAGATTATCAGATGTGTTAAAAGTGGTGTTACACAAATGCCAGGAGATCGCAAAAGGGCTCCCTTTTCAGACAACATCATTCCCCCCTTGTTATGCACCTGTTCTGCTGCCGTTCTGCTGGCGCTGCTTTTTATTGATGGGAGAAGCCATCAATAGATCCCCCATTCCGTTTGTCATAGATGTCCCTGTGAGTGAAAAGGTGCCCCGTTATGCTGGCGAGATCCCAGCATCAATGGGAGGTCCCTGCCAGAACACTTCCGGGTGAGATCAGCTCATCCAGGTAAGTGACATACTTTTATGACCCTCCCCAGGTTACTTCTACCTTTTAAATTGTGTTTTTGTGCTTGCTGTCATTTTTTAAATGTCCTTTTTATTTTTATTTTCCCTGCGTGGATCTTCTTACAAGAATCTGTGGGATTTCAATCCAGGAAGTGAAAGGAGCTCCGTTAGAGCTCTGTTCACTCCTGGGCAGCCGGAACGATGGGAGGGAAGGTAAGTGCGGTGGGGAGGATGATTGTGGCATGACAGGGGCAGGACAGGGCAGAGATTGTGGGACAAGAATGCTTTTTTTGTTCCTGTCTGATAATCTCCTCTGAGCTGAACTACTACTTGCCTGTTTATTGGTTTGGCCCTGGACCACATGACCTTGCTACTTGAATGAGTACCGGACTCTATATACCAAGCAGTCCTAGACTGTGGATTACTACCTACCATCCACGACCAACTCTCAGCCCCAGAAAGAAGATAGGAATGCTCAGATTTGTATACCAAAGATTATTGTCTGAGCTGTTCTCACTGAGCACATTAGAAAAGCCCATGATAGTTTGGCCTTAGGGTCAGCATAAATTGGAAATGACTTGAAGGCACACAACAACAACAACAACAACAACAACAACAACAACAGTTATATAAAGTATATATAATATTATTTTAAAATCTAGTATCGACTATAACAAAAACCCTGGACAGTACATCTAAAAGAAAATAGAAAAGGAATTACAGAACTCTTTTGTTTCCTGCCTACTTGGCTTTTCAGAACCATCTCCTAAATCTCTGTGGCTTCAGCAGAATCTAAACATGCCTTATTTCTGTGGGTTGAAGGAAGGAAAGGACTGGTGTCTTGCGTGTTTCTGTGCGTGGTATTGATATGTATATGTCCTATAGCCATGATGCAACTTCTAAAGATTAGGGATGGGTTTGAAACTGGAAAAATTGGTGAATGTGTGCATGTGCACGCATACGCACAAACCAATACCTTCCAAAACCCAGTGGGATCACACATTGGCCATGATGGCAGGAGAATATGGGAGTTGCATTTCAACACATCTAAAGAACAACATGTCTGGTGAAAGCTGCTCTATTGAATTTGGGACTTTTGGCATGCAAAGCAGAAGCTCTCCCACTGAGCGATGGCAATTGTAGCTGTCATTTACACTTGTTGGCAATATGTGCTTCCTTACCTTGTGAGTTATTAAATTTAAACTTTTTTCTCCCTGAATGCAATTAGTGGTCTAATTAACAGTATGATGAAAAGTTTTGCAGTCTGCTGGAAGCAGTATAATTAGCAAGAATTTCTGTCAGCTGTTTTCTTTAAAAAAAAAACCCACACAAAAAGAGGAAACAGCTATACCATGGAAGCTGGCATTGTGGTCAAAGTGCACATTCAAAGAGTATTTGAAGGATACGAGTATTTGAAGGTACTTGAAAAGGTAGAGCTTGGAGAAGCTACTTTCTGGGGCTGCAACTCCCAGAATCCTGTAGCCCTAAAGAGAAAGTTCTCTAACCTCTTGAGGGTGGCGGCAAGTAAAGAAAGCATGGAAATCCTGATATACATATATGCAAGGAGCAAGAATAGAACTCCCAGGACAGTAGCAGACCCAAGATGTTTATAAAAATTTCCAGCCAATCAGAAAATTGGATTGGCAGCCAATTAGAAAGCTGGAGTGGTAGCTAATAAAAACCTGCAAGAAGCCTGATGGTTTGGAAGGAAATAAATATTCTATGCCATAAAAGCATGAGAAGAGCTTAAAACCAAGGTCCTATCTAATCCAGCATTCTGTTCCCATAGTGGAGAACTTCAGAATAGATGGCTTAGGGCAGTGTTACTCAAAATGGTGCTCCCTGGACTGGTGCCAGTCTCTGAGCAATTGGCTGCTGGTCCCTGGTGAGTTTCCAGGAAAGAAAAAAACCCACACAATTGTATGATAATGAGCACAAATATGATGCTAGTCACTGGCACATTGGAAAAAAAAAACCAGTTGCCTTTTCCCCTGCATCAGAGAGCCTGTGAGGCATTGGCTCAGAGTCCACTCCCTCCAGATGTGTATGAGAAGCCTACCCCTAGATCTTTAAGACAACAATTTTTCCACCTCTTGTTCCTCAGTAATGTGGCTAGATGTGCAAATAGCCTTAACTGGAATATATCAACTTTGTATCACACCTAGCACCTCAATGCCTCAAATCATCTCAAAGACAATGTTTTTCAGTGGATGCAGGTGAGATTTATTCATTGCCTGCTGAGTATTAAGAATGAACCATCAACCATGATGCCTGATGGCAGTAGAGAACAGAGCTTGGAAAAGGGGCTTTTTATGCTCTACAACTCCCAGAATCCCACAGGCAGCTTGGACAATGGCCATGCTGGTTGAGGATGCTGGAAGTTATAGTAAAATTCCCAGGCTCTGGTAGAAAGGCTATTCTGATTAGGATAGCTGGTGTTGTTCCCCCCTCCCCCCCCAGAATTAGCACATGCCTCCTAACTTACTGTTACTGCTTTATTCCGTCACAGTATTTGCTACTTGAGGAAGCAAATAACAAGTACAAGATAATATGCTCCCAGATGTGGTGTCAAACATTGCGTCAGGGGTCCTGGCAGGCTGAGAGGTGAAAATGAATAAATATCTGATGTGCTGTGTTCTTCAATTGGGGTGTCATTTGTGCTACATAGAATCATAGAATTGTAGAGTTGGAAGAGACCACAAGGGCCATCCAGTCCAACCCCCTACCATGCAGGAATCATGATCAAAGCATCCTGACAGATGGCCATCCAGCTTCTGTTTAAAGACCTCCAAGGAAGGAGACCCCACCACACTCCGAGGGAGTGTGTTCCACTGCCGAACAGGTCTTACTGTCAGAAAGTTCCTCCTAATGTTGAGGTGGAATCTCTGTTCCTGGAGCTTGCATCCATTGTTCCATGTTCTAGTCTCTGGAGCAGCAGAAAACAAGCTTGTTCCATCCTCAATGTGACACCCCTTCAAATACTTTAACAGGGCTATCACATAGCCTCTTAACCGTCTTTTTTCCAGGCTAAACATACCCAGCTCCCTAAGTCTTTCCTCATAAGGTACGGTTTCCAGACCTTTCACCATTTTAGTCGCCCTCTTCTGGACATGCTCCAGTTACAGAGGACAATCCTCATTTGAAGGGCTGTCAGTGGGCAGTCCTCCATTTGTCCTTTCCTTCAAGGGTTGTCTACTATACCTTGTTGTCTTTAATGATAAAGAGCTGTAAGAAGAGAGTAGGAGCCTCAAACTTGCCCATCAACTGTTAGAATTTGGATAACAGGCGTAGCAGTTGGCACACATGTCAGGGGATAAAATCTTCTCTGTAAGGGTGATAACTCATAATAATGCAATGATCTCTGCCTAAACAAAGGAGCTCATTGGTTCACAAAGGGGCAGAGATATTCTGGATATCAGAAAGGTTGCCAAACTGCTGCAAAAAGATTTAAACTTTACAGTCCTTTGTCTCAGCCCACATGACCAAGAAGTAGGAGTGGCCTCTGCCTACATGAGATCCCTCAACTGAACAACAACACAAGGAATCTCGGAAACAACATGTAGGCCTGTGATTTCAACATTGTCACTTTTTTTAAAAAAATATATTTTGCCTGATGAAGAAGCCAGTAGAGCTTTGAAGATTTGCATCATGCATTTTGCATTTTGGTTTCCCAATACAGGTGTCACTTTTTTGTGGATTCTGGATTTTGGCATGGCCAACACAGCTACTACCCCTGAATGAACATCTATCATATCTGTGATGTCTTATTTAGATTGTACGCCTGAGGGCAGGGAACTGTTAAATTAACCATTTGCAAGCCGCTCTGATAGCTTTTGAGGCTGAAGAGCGGGGTATAAATGAATGAATAAATAAATAAATAATAGTTAGTGTTATTTCTAACTTTCCATGCAATTTTTAATCAAGTGGCCATTTTTCCTTTTGGGGGTGATGCATTTGCTTTTTATTTTGGGGACGTGTGAGTATTTTTTTCTTAAAGAGTACTCAGTAAATACTGTATGTTCCCTAGCTCTGTGTTCTACTGAGCTTGACAGTTCACTGCTTATACAGCCCAAGGCTTATGTTAACTTGGATACTGCCTGGACGTGACCAGGATGTAGTGCTGTTTCATTCTGGATGCAGAAATGCCTTTCATTCATTCTCAGGGAGGACTTGCTGCTGGTGTCCGCACTGCAGAGAAATCCATTCACTGAAACGTGGCTGTAGATGTCACTGTTTAACTAGCAGAGTTTTCTGCTGACTGCTCTGCAGTGTACATTAAACTTGCCTTTAGATTCTTGCATCTCCCTGCAATGGGAACAAATGTGTTTCCCAAAGATGGAATCAGCAGACCTGACAGGAGCATTTGCCTGCAACAAAACAGCCAACACTCCCTCCTCCCCATTTTGCAATCCTCCCAGGCTTTTGGTTGTTTTTGCAATCAATTATTCCCTCTGTGGAGCATCAATCTTTCCAGAAGATCTCTAGAAGCTACTGCTGGAAATAATAAAACTGCTAAAAATGCTCCCCATGCTACCTACTAAATATGAAGCTCTTTTCTCTCTCTAAAAGGTATCTGTTTTCTGATTAACATTAGATGTCTGCTCGTAAATGCAGGTTTCATTCTGAAAGTAGAGAGACACCTTCCTGGCTGCCCCTGTGGAAATGTGTTCTTCTCATCACCACAATTTGAGGATTATTCAACTTTGGGAAAGGATAAAATTTGTGTGGATTCCGTTTTTACATGCACATCCCTGGCTGCTACTAAAATTTCACTCCCTACTCTCTCTGGCTTTTCTTCACAAACGAAGATTCAGGAAGGACTCATCCCGCGTTTTCTGCAAGCGCGCTGATGACTAAAAAGGCCAATCCGAGATAAACAAGTCCGGTTGCAGAAAGCACAGCAGAAGGTCTCCTTGGGTGATGTTTCTGGGTTGTGATTCTTTCTGCGTTGCCGTTTCTCTTCAAGACTTGTTTGGCGTGAGTTCTCAAATAAGGCTGCAGCATTGTGGATAGTGTGTCTCCATGCCTCCCGATGTGAGGCCAGGGCGGACCGTTGTCGGTGATCAGTTTGGCCGAGCCTGAGATGTTGTTTCAGGGAGTCCTTGTATTGCTTTTGTGGAGCACCCCTCTTATGCTGACCTGTGGCGAGTTTACCGTAGAGTACTATTTTTGGGAGGCGATGGTCCTCCATCCTAGAAACGTGCCCTGCCCAGCGCAGCTGTGTTCTCAATATCATGGCCTCAATGCTGGTGATCCCTGCTTGCTCAAGGACAGCAACATTCATCAAAATTTTACCCCAAACATTATATAATTGCTTCAGTTACATGAAACCTGTCCTACCTGTGTTCAAGTTCATCTAAGTTGATTATGGTTTTAAGCTATTGTGGCTCATGGTCCAAACAGGATGGGGTACACCTCACTCCTACCTCAGCCTGCAGCTAACTAGGCTTTAGACCTGACAAATCCCTTGATTAATGAGGGAAGCTGTTCTGGATCAGGCCAAAGGCACCCAACAGCTGTTTGTAGAGTGATCAGCCAGGAACCTCTGGCATAGACATAATACATGATAATGCTACCCCCTTGTTTGCTCATGCCTGAACTAGCACATAGTGGCATATTGCCTCTGATCTGGGAAGATGACTGTGTGTCCTCTGTAACGTAGGACATGTGCCTATTCTATAACTCTGATGTACATCTTGAACATGGAGGGCTGGGTAGCTTGCAGCACTATAGATGCCATTCACTGCAAATCCCATCATTCTTCACTAGTTTGCTGGCTAGGGCTGATGAGAGTTACAGTCCAACACCTGGAGGGCTCCAGTCTGCCTTTCATATGACATAAAGGCTCTCTGTTGATGCATTTAGGCTGACCAGGGATTACACATTTCTCACTTCCTTTCTTTTGAGAAATTAGTTAAAAAGGAAGACTTTTGTTTTGTTTTGGCAGCCATTTGGTTGCAAGGGACTGATTTTGTTGTTTACTTTAGGTTTAATTCCTTGCTGTGACTGGGATTTAAACAAAGAGTATGCCATGGTTCTTAATATGCAGGGTTAAAAAAACACAACTGATTTCTTATTAGCCTCAGGACTTTATCAGATGAACCTCCGTTAACGTTTCTTTCCCACCATATTTTGAATTGTTTTTCTGCTAGCAAAAGAACCCTTTCTTTCATACTTTACCTTCTGTAGTGTTAAAAGACAGCCGCAGCACTGATGGAGCATGAATGGAGCTCTGTTTACTTTCACATTTTTGATCTCGCAGATTCTCACAAGAAGATGCGAGCATGGTAAAATTAAAAAATACACCAAAAGAAAGACAAAAAATGTACACACAAGCACAGAAACACATTTTAAAACTTAAATGTAAACTGGGGAGATTCATAAAAAGAGTGTCCCCTACCTGGCTTTTGTGTTCTCACCCAGAAGTGTTCTGGCATTGATGTGAAATCATGCGAGGACAATGGCGCGAGGTTTCAAATGCTGGCAATACCAGCAAAAAAGCATCATGAGAGATCTTGGCCCATCAATAAAAAAGAACGCCTTATTTTCAAGATACTATTGCGAAAGGACGATACTGTCTGGTATGCATGCCCTTTTGCATTATTAGTCATCGTTATACCATAACGATGCTACATCTGATAAAGTCCTCAGTGGGTTTTTTTTACTGATCTTACTGTGAGCTGCCTCGACTGTTTTATTTTGAAGTAGGAAGATAAGATTAAAATGTTTCAAATAAATAAAAAGTCTCCAAATTCTTGCAACTACAACTCAACATAGACTTTAGAATAGAATAGAATCTTTATTATGGTCATAGACCAGCATGGGTAAAAAGGAGATATGGAATAAAAAGAAGGTAAAAAGACAGGTTAAAAACAGTATGAAAAACACAGGTTAAAACACAGTATTAACAACAGCTATACAATCTGAACATCCCTTCAGATTGTATAGCTCCAGTATATCAAGACAAGACAAGGTTGGTACTAGTCAACATAGACTTTAATGCAGGGGTGAGAATCAGGTGGTTCTCCAGATGTTGTTAGACTACAACTCCCAGATGTTGTAGTTAGCACAGCCAATGGTGAGAGATGCTGGGGGTTTCAATCCACCAACATCTGGAGGGCCACATGATCCCCATCTCCATTATAGTGTTTCAGTCCCTTCAGGTCCAGCTGAAGTAGCTGCCAGCCATCCCTCCTGAGTGTTACTCTGGATACTATCTGTAGATTCTCCTGTTGATTGCTGATCCTCCTTGAGTACAGTTCTCGGAAGCAGCTCAAACAAAAGGCAAGGCTTCACATACCATATTTTTAGAACAAATAGCTCAAGTTGTGGGTGTAGAACAGATGTATTGTGACTCACAATCAAATGTTGAGATGACAAGTGCTGATTTATGGACCTCTTAATTTGGAAAAAAAAAACCCAACCCACAAGGATGCCTAATCTGGGCTATGTTAGATGAAGAATGAATCTTTCATTTTGTGAACAAATTCATGTTATGGAAGGCTGAAGTCAGGGTGGAATTTCAAGGGCCTCATTCCATCAGGAGTAATATGGTGGAGGGATATAAAAGCCAGAGAAAAATGTAGTTAAACCTATCCATTCTCTTCCTCCTCTCTTCTGTCATCTCCTTTGCCCTCCTTCTGCATGTGACGGGCTGGGGCTTAAACTGATTGATTGCAGAGGGCTTTTGAAATTAAGTCCAAATAGGGCTGGATGCAACCCCAGGCCTGAAATTAGCCTTCCTCCGTCTAAATTGTGATGATGGTTTACAGTGCAATACAGTCAGCAATACAGGTTGGGAAATTCTGGGAGTACAGAATCATAGAATCATAGAGTTGGAAGAGACCGCAAGGGCCATCCAGTCCAACCCCCTGCTTTTCAGGAATACACAATCAAAGAAGTCCCGACAGATGGCTATCCAGCCCCTGTTAAAAAACCTCCGAAGGAGACTCCACCACACTCTGAGGCAGCACATTCTACTGTTGAACAGTTCTTACCATATTATCTTGCCTGTTTTCCAGGATTTCTCAAAGATTATTGCCAGTGGTTCTGAGATTACTTCTGCTGGTTCTTTTAGTACCCTTGGATGTAGTTCATCTGGCCCTGGATACTTGAACTCTTTTATACTGGCCAGGTATTCTTGTACAACCTCTTTACCAATTCTGTGCTGCATTTCCCCACCTGCATCATCTGCTCCATCTTCCCCAGGTTGGGCACTGTTCTCCTTTTGGGAGAAGACTGAGGCAAAGAAGGTATTGAGTAGTTCTGCCTTTTCTCTGTTCCCTGTTAGTATTTTGTTATCTTTTCCACACAGTGGCCCCAACATTTCCTTGTTCTTTCTTTTGCTATGGACATAACAAAACACACACACACACACACACACTTTATTATTTTTAACCTCTCTAGCAAATAAGAGCTCCATCTGTGCTTTCATTTTTCTGATTTCCCCTCTACATGAGCTGGCTATTTGTTTGAATTCTTCTTTGGTGATTTCCCCACTTTTCCATTTCTTGTACATGTTCCTTTTAAGTCTTAGCTCAGTTGAAAGTTCTTTAGACATGCATACTGGTTTCTTTAGACACCTGCCATTTCCCCTCCTCATTGGAAGTGTTTGAAGTTGTGCCTTCAATATCTCACTTTTTAGAAACTCCCATTCATTATGTACTCCCTTCTCTTTTAGTATTCCTGATCATGGGACCACCCCCAGTAATTCCCTAAGTTTTCTGAAATCAGCTTTCTTAAAGTCTAGAATGCATGTCTGACTATGCTTGGCTTCCCCTTTCCTCTGTATAACAAACTCCAGGAGAACATGGTCACTCCTCCCTAAGGATCCTGTTACTTCCACCCCATTAACCAGATAATCTCTGTTGGTTAGGATCAGATCTAAAAAGCTGATCCCCTTGTTGTCTCTTCCACCTTCTGGACTATGAAATTGCAAGTCAAGTGAGGAATTTTTTGGAACTTAAATTTTTGGCAGAGCTGGACTTCCAACAAATATCAGGCTAGTTAAAATCCCCCATTATTACTTCATCTCTCCTGTCTGAATGTGCAGTCATCTCTTCTAGGAAGGTATCATCCAAGTTCTCAGTTTGGCTTGGAGGTCTGTAGTAGACCCCCACAATGACATCCTTGCTGTTTCTCTTCCCCTTGATTTTTACCCAGAGGCTCTAAACCTGGCTCCCATGATTTAAGTCATGGATCTGTTCACAGGTGTATACATCCTTAATGTATAATGCTACTCCACCACCCTTCCCGTTTCTATGAAATAGGTTATACTCCTCTATTACTACAATCTAATCTTGAGACTCATCTCACCAGGTTTCTGTGATGCCTATTAAATCATATTTGCTTTGCTGTGCTAGGAGTTCAAGTTCATCCTGTTTATTTCCCATGCTCTATGCCTTAGTATAGAGACATCTAAGACCATGGGCCATTCCCCCTATCTGTCTTTTAAAGGTTTTATTCCACCCACTGTTGGGTTCTTGTATTATTTGCCTTGTTCTCTGTATGGCATTTGAGCTATTATCTCCAGCACTTGATGAACTCCTGCCCTCATGAATACTGTCTTCCTCCCCCACACAACTCAGTTTAAAGTCCTCCTGATCAGATCTTTCAGAGTGTTAGCAAAAACACATTCCTGCCAACTGTGAGGTGCAGCCCATCCCTTGTCAGAAGTCCACCTCCCTGAAACCACACTCCATGGTTCAGGAAGCCAAACCGTTCCTGGCGGCACCATCTGCATCAAGAAAGATGGAACCTTCCTGCTGCTTTGCTGCTTTTCTTTGGAGTGCGGTAAGCCATCAAGAGGAGGCAACAGTGGTTTAGGGCCAGGAAGAGGCATATGAGAAGAACCACTGGCTAAGAAATTACTGAATCTTGAAGAATGGGTACAGAAAAGGAAATAAGAGATAAGTGTGAGGAAATGTAGTGGCAAATACAACCCAATCATGGCTTTTGGGGACTGTTGGTAGAGCCTGGTAAACTAATTTTGTTGGGGGTTATCTAGATGGTGAAAATACTCCTCATAGAATTCACAGACAATATAATTTGTTCCAACATACTCCAAATGAGATTTATGGTATTTGGAAGGGAGGGGGGAACCTCTGCAAACCATGCAGTAATAGGGATTGTGGTTTTTGCCAGTGTTTTCTGGAAAATGTGAGCAGATGAACATTTTTGGACATGTGAACATCAAAATTCTCACTGCTGTGCATTTTCGCTCCATTTCCCTTTATAAGCACGTGTGGACACTCAGTTCGAATGGATGTGATATGTGCATATCCTTGAAGACAAAGCAACTCCTCTGTGAATGAGTGAGAATACGCACCCACTCATAGTAAACCATCCCATCTAGACAAGCCTTTGGACTCCCAACTCCCAGACTCCACTAGTCAGCATGGCCAGTGACTACAGTAGCTGGGAGCATTCTGGGAGCCGGATGTCCAAGAAAATAGTGTTGCCAAACCCTACACTTTGGGCACAACAGTTTGAAGTCCTCCTAAACTGGAAAAAGGTGGAACATGTATACTGAGGATCCTCTTGGGCTACAATTGATCTCGGGTGCTTTGTGCCAAATGGAAGCTGTAGCATAGGACAATGGGGGCTTCTGAAGGACCTGGAGTGGGTGGCAAATGCCCATCCATGGTGGAGTGAGTCTTGGGGCCTGTCTACACTACAGATTTATAGCAGTTTGACACCACTTTATCCACCATAGTTCTATCCTACAGAATCTTGGTGTTTGTAGTTTGGTGGGGTTTTTAGCCTTTTCTATCAGAGAACTTTGGCGCCTCACCAAACTACAAATGCCAGGATTCCATAGGACTGAACTATGGTGGATAAAGTGGTGTCAAACTGCTGTATTTATGCAGTGTAGACAGGCCCCTAGAATGTGCAGAGGGTTACAGTCTCAGTCTTTTGGTTCTGGTAGAAATGTGGCTGAAGGACTAAGCTGCTAACCACTCAGAGGTGAATATGTATCTGGATTGTTCCCAAACTGTCTATAGGACAACCAGTCCAGATCACACATACTGGATGCTATAAAAAGCAGAATGTGTGGCTGACAATCAGGGAGAGCTTGCCAGCAATCCTCTCTTCATTACATATGTTTTCTGTTTTTCAAGCATCCACTGAAATACAACCTGTCTCTCTGGCAGCCTGAAGTGAATTGAACTTGGTGTCCTTCCTTTCTTTGCCATTCAGGTGCTGTCTTTGGTGACAGATGGGATCAGATGGCCCAAGACATATGGGACGAGTGCTTGGTCAATCACAAGAGACTTCACAGGGAGGATGTTACTCCAACTTCATGCAGGTCCTTTTATTCACAGTCAGGGACAGGAGTGGGGGGTGATGTATACTGATGTAGTATTTTTCTGCACCAATAATGCAGCTACATATGCCTTGCCAAAAAAGAGAAAAGAAATGTATCACTGCTAAAAAAGAAAAAAAGGAGACACAGATTTGTTTAATTTCAATAGAACTACAATGCATCTCAACATAGTGAAAGCAACTGTGACTAATTAATCTGTGTGCCTCAGCATTTCACTGTTCAGGTGTGAACTGTTGATGGGAAGCTTTCAGGCTCCAGCTCAAATTTCTTAGGGTTCATTATCTTGAAACCTAAGTTGGACAAAACAGCTGTTGCAACACAGCATGTTGTCAAATAGAAGACTGCCCTCTGTCAAGTGGGACACATGGCCACCCCAGGCACCAGCCAGGGCCCCAGGTAACATACATGTGCAATCATTTCTCTTTGACTTCTGCACCTGAAACCCTTGTTTGTCTGCTCTTTGTTGAAGTCACATTCATTTTTGTTTCCTTCCTCAGCTACTTTTTTGTTTCCCTTCTCAGATTCATTTTCTGGTTCTCTTCTTTAAATATGGTGTGTGCACTGCCCGTTTTAGTGTCAATAGCAGAAAAGATGCTTTCCCCTACAGTGCTACAGTCTTGTTGTTATAGTTGTGTGCCTTCAAGTCATTTCTGACTTATGACAACCCTAAGGTGAACCAATCACAGGGTTTCTTGGCAAGATTTGTTCAGAGGGGATTTTCCTTTGCTCTCCTCTGAAGCTGAGAGAGCGTGATGTACCCAAGGTCACTCTATGGATTTCCATGGGTGAGTGGGGATTTAAACCCTGGTCTCCAGAGTTGTAGTCCAATGCTCAAACCACTACACCATGGTGGGTCTCATAGTCTAACATTGCTGTAGGATATTTTGCCATAAATAATAATTTGTCATGCCCCCTCCCCAGGCCCCCAGTCTGGATTATGACACAGACAGCGAGGCAGACAAGTGTCATGCTTAGCTCTCAGGACCCAGAGGCAGATTTTGACAGGGAAATGGAAGGGCAGAGGGATGTGTCCATGCAGGAGACAAGCAGGAATAACTCCCAGCAGTCACAAGACGCAGATACAAACCAGACCATTTCGACAGCAATTAAACTCTGGCAGGAAAGGGAGGGTTTGAGGTGGTCTGAATATCTTTATACTAAATGGTCATTAATCAGGCAACAGCTAAAAGAGGACTCCAGACTATAAATACTGCAGCCCCACTCTTGGCCAGGTGTTGCTGACAACCGGCCTTCTGACCTTCCTTTGGAAGAAGCAATCTTTTCATCTCTTGGATTCCTGGGTACTGCTTCTTGACTTTGCTTTGTGGACTGATTCTGCTACTGGATACTCCCTTGGACTGACGCCTTGGATTTGCTGCCTTTCCTTACTGTTTGCTGCCCGGACTCTGATTAGGTTACACACTGGCTGGTAAGCTCCTGGTTTGCCCAGCAGGTGGCCTTCTCTGCATACTTCCTCCTGGTTGGCTGCCAAGAGAGGACATAAATAACATGTCACCTTCACCCATTGGCTTTCATTTCCTTCTAAAATGCTCCAGAACAACTGTGTGTTAGAGCATTCTGGAAAAAAAAAAGGCAGATGCTGGGCTCAGCCACTAGTGTATGCTTAGTGGTGCCATTGATATGTAACCCTTCTGATATGGACGGGAGTCACAAATGGGACTTGTTTTCATATCCAGGATTTATCTATGGATGGATGCAAACTAAACTGAAAGGATCCATTTGATTCCAAGTTTATCCTGCAGGGTTCATTCTTGGAATCTATCTCTTATTTATTTAATGTATATCTCACCTTTCTCCCAGCATGGGACCCACAAGCACACCTGGTTCAAATGTGGTTGAGGCAATGAACTTAGTCCATCTATAAATTCACACTGTAACAGAGTTATCCAAGGTGCCAAATCCTAGACCAAAAATGGTTTCAGTAGCTTGGATAACTACTTTAAAATTTGTACTAAACCCTGGAGAATTCACCCCTCCACTGGCATCAGAGCCATTCGCTTCCACTGCTTGTGAATATTAGGTAGGTGACTTTAAGTTGAAGATGATCAACCAAAACTTCTCTGAGCTCTGCAAGTCTGGAATGAAATAAAATGTCTCTTTCGTGACACCACTGGGCAACAGATCGACCCCACTCTCCAACTGATTAAGAGATGCTGTAAGGGTTTCTAGGGTCCCTTCCTCCTACTTCTGCCTGAGTAGAATGAAACCTTAGAGACCACCTATACTAGCCACCCCCCATTGAATTAAACCCCCTATCTTAGTAACCCAAATGGGATGTTACTGGAGAAAATGTGCATTTTCCACGCTGTCATTGCAGAGCATTGGTGAAGAGATGATCAATGATCTTGAGAGTGCTGGTCCAAGACACTTCACTGCCTGAGCCAGAGCAGCAACTAACACCTCAGTTCATTCAAGCTGAGGTGCCTAATACCCAATACCAGCCAAGTTATTTTGGCTCAGGAGAAGGAATATCCCTCAACCACATCTTCCCAAACTCTGCTGGTAACCTCTGCCTTCATAATAATGAATCATACAAAGGGCCATTTCCAGATCATTCATGACATAACATCTGTTGCCAGATGTCACTGCCTTACTCTACCTCATGGGTGGGTAGCTGTGAAGGAACAGGGGCTGTTTTCCATTCCTGCAAAATCCTAGCAGGCTGCACTGGTGCGTTCATGTTTCCTGTTTTGATTTCAGATGATTTTCAGCCTTTTTCCTGGTTTTTTTTTAGGGGGGGAAGGGGAGATTTGGGGAGTTGTGGGGAAAATAAGCAGAATGTGCCAGATTTTAGTGTGGTTCTGTAATGATTTGGGTGATTTTGTAGGCATTTTCCATGTGATATTTTTTTTTAAAATTGAGGGGATTGAGGCTGTCCTAGTAGGCTGCAATAAAAGGACTGTGGGAGAAGCATGCAGCCTACACTTTGTACCTGCTCTACCTAATAATAGTGCTGGCCTTGAATCTTGAGAGCTACTGTCTAGATACTCAGCTACTTGGCTATATTAAAAATTGAGAAAAAGGGTGGAAAGTGAACATTTTATGACAAAGTGTCTCTGTTTGAATGCACAAGTAAAGAAACAGTTCAGTCTGCTGTTCAAATACTCATCTCTCTTTAGGCCATTATTTGCAAGAATGTCACTGTGGCCACTGTGACATAGTGGCTCATGTAATTTTGTGCTGGTGCATAGTGCTACATCTTTGACCATCATAAAAGGAAAGTACATTTTCTGACTTGAGAGAGAACATTTACAGAAGTCTTAACCTTTCACTCTTTCTCTCACCAGTGCTTTGCTCCCTGAAACTAATTGTTCCCTTTCAAAGAGCAATTACTTGCTTTTAAACTCTGCCTGGGCACAATTATGCGGATGAACATTCTATGCCCAAGTGACAAATTCTGTTTGCTAAATGGAAACTGCTGTCTTGGTGGTTGATAAATTATAGAAGGTGCAGCAAACAGCCAGGCCAAGGTCTGTAGCACACACTCACTCACTCTGGCTTCTTGTCACTTGATGTTGCCTCCCTCCCCCCCTCTCTCTCACACACACAATCCATGTGGGGAAAAAGGTCAGTGAAGTAGCTGAACCCTCAGTAATTCAGCAACATCCTCATTCCAGATGATCATAGAGTCATAGAGTTGGAAGAGACCACAAAATCCATCTAGTCCAACTCCCTGCCATACAGCAACACACAATAAAACCATGCCTGATAGATGGCCATCCAACTTCTGTTTAAAAACTTCCAAAGATGGAGACTCCAACACATTTGCCAAGGCCAAAATAAAATGTGTAAATGTGAGGCTGGTGGAAGGACCATAGCTCATCAATAAGCATGCAGACGTTAGGTCCTCAGGTTCAATGTTTGTCATCTCCAGTTTAAAAATCTCTGGTAGCAAGTGATGGGGAAAAAACCCTGGACTGACTCTACCAGGAGTAGTGTTTTCTTGGGTCAATCTGTGTCCAGATTATAGGTTTGTGAGTTCCACTGTCACCAATAGTTAGAGCAGGAGTTGGAGTTGTGTGGCCTTCAGATGTTGTTGGACTGTAACTCGCAACTTTCTTCATTGTCTATACTGGCTAGGGTTGGGAGTCACACTCTAAAAATATCTGGAGTGCTGCATGATTGTCAGCCCTGAGTTAAAGACCTCAAATCTTTTGTTAAACCCAACTAGAGTACACTCACTGACTCAAAGAAGTTTACATAATGGTGACTTATTTTCAGTGGGTCTACTGTAGTTCATATTATCAACAGCATTTAGGCCAGTGCTTCTCTTCTGTAATGAGTTGCCAGATGATAGGTGTAGAGACAAGGGATCAATATGATTTGGGGAATGTTTGGCCCTCCAGATGTTAGATTCTAGCTTCAAGGAGGCCTAACTAGAATAGCTAATAGTGGGGGACCATGGGACTTAGAGTACAATGATACCTAGATCATATGTACACACATGTATTCTTTGTTGATGGTGCATTTCTTCTTTTTTGTCAATGTATACATGCCCAGTTTGCACCTGGGGCTCATTTGTGAGGTACTGGAGTGCTCTGGCTGAGAATTCTAAATGCCTCTTCCTAAACTGCAAACCCCAGGATTCCATAGGACAGAACCATAGCAGTTAAAGTGGAATAATAGTGTTATAATTCTGTAGTGTGAATGGGCCCAGGTGTGTGTGCATGTATGTATGTATATGTGGCAGGTTTTCATAACTCACTTTCTGGAGTTGGATGATTCAGATGGAGAGGAGGAGGCAGATTGCCAGGAATCTGCAGCTCCTGATAGCAAGGATATCTCTGAATCCACGGAGCTGGGGATGGAGGCAGAGGGGGATCCTACTTCACAGCAGGAGGTTGCAGATGCTGAAGACTCATTGCTGTCGTTCATGGAGCGATGAACAGACAAAGAGAGATTGTGTCATTCCCAGCGTTTGTTAAGTAGGAGATGCTGACCTAATTATGTACCTGGTGTTTTGGAGACAGCTGCTCATAAATCTTCCAGCAGCTCTCCAGCATCTTTGTGGCTCACAACCATCTTATCTGGGTAACTGACGGGACTCTCTGGCATTTGTGTTTTCCTGACCTTGGACAGGTTATGCTTTGATGACTCTGTTTACATCTTGCTAGCTTCTTGTATCTGGACGTAACAGCTGCTGGACTGGTTGATGACCATCCTCTTGTTCTGCCCTTCATCTTGTTGGATAACTTGTGACTGACCTGGACTGGATTAATTAATCTATAGCACTTGCATTCTAACCACTTGATTCCTGGGACACTTGCTGACTGGAGCATAGGACACAGGTGAGTGTGGGAGGGAGAGAAATCATATGGAAGATAATCTCTTGATTCAGTGGCAGAGTCACAGTGCAACCCTAGGCAGGTATAATTGGATGTAAGCACCATTGGGTTCAGTATCTCTTACTTCTATCTTTCTTTAGGATTGCAGCCTTGAAATTTTAAGTAGACTCTCTGAATTTTGTTTCAGCATGCTTGCTGATCACACTTACTGAGCTCCAGGGTCAACCCTTTCTTATCCCACAAATAGCACATGTATTTTGATGTCTTCTTCCCTTTTTTTGGGCTTAAATCTTCAAAGTTGCAAAGGGTTATTCGTTCTCTCTCTCTCTCTCTCTCATGCTCTCACATTCACACATTCACCTTCTTGTCTTTGCCATCTTTAATGTTTGACTGGAGTTAGAGAGACTCTAGACTTCAGTGGAGTCTCCATGGATATGAGTACATTTTTGTAACATGGTAATTATTCTAAATGATTAACCATAGCGGATAGTTCATCTGAGCTCCCCTCTCTTATTGCAGTTTGTATGTCTTTTTTTAAAAAAGATGCCAGTACAGTGAGATCTGGATTTGCTTCAGTGTATATTTAAACTCTAGCAAAGGCCTTCCTGCAAGTCATATAGGAGATGAAACACACATGTACACATACATGTACACCCCCACCCCAACCCCCTTTTGTTTGTTTAGGGAAATGTGAGCAGAAAGGACTGAATAATAGTAGCATGCCTGTAGTGTGGGATGGAAGCTTGGTGTCTTCCGGATGGTGCTGCACTATTACTCTTATCAGCCTTAGAGAGCACAGCCAGTAGGAAGAGATGATGGGAGCTGCAGTCCAATAATATCTGGAAGGCCATAAATTGCCCAATCTTGATGCAGCGCTTGAGGAACTTTCAAACTGTTACACATTTGCTATCTCAACAGCCTATTAGCCCTACATGGAAAGTGAATCTGAGTGGCTTAACCAAAGACCTCTTTTTAGTTTTTGGCAAAGGGAGGACCTGAATCAGAGAGTGCCTAGTTAATTGCTTAGTCTATTAGTGGCTGTGCTGCAATAACTCCTGTGGATTAACAGGAAGGGTCTGACCACTGTCCTTTTCTGGTTTGTTGCTGCAAGTAAGAGGTTTCATTTTGAGTACAAATGAGAGGGCCAGTTCTGACCTGGGGTGATGCAAGAAATCATCTTCCAGCCTAAATATTGCATTTGCCAGTAGCCTGAGCATGAATGGAGGAAACAAACAAGTGAGCAAACTTTCAGTCCCCTAATAGAAACACTCCAAGTGAGGCCTGTAAGAAAATTTTATGGAATGGGGAGAACATGGCCTAATTCTGATTCCACACACTGCCCACCATACCATGGAGGTGTGAGGCCTCTGCAGGAGAGTTACCTTCTCATTTGAGAAATAACTCCCTGCTGCTGAAGGTACTGCCATGATTTGTGATCTCAAAACATGGTTGACCTTTGATCTGCCATGTTCTGAATCCCTTTGTCTGATTCAGTCATGTTAGCGAGTCATATTGGAACTTGACTTGTTAAGAGAAGGAGAGTGGATCAGTATCGGCAACATTAATCATTGCCTGAGAGCAACTTGAAAAGGGCAGAGAGGAGCTGAGATGCCACTGGGAACATCCTTGTTATGGCTCAATTTCAGGGCAGCTTGCACAAAAGGGAATAGATTGCTCAGCTGTGCATGGAGTGGAAGCAAAGCTCTCCTTTTGGAATCCATTGACATGTTTCCACTTAGAGCAGCTTTCATTTGCTCCTGTCTTGGGACTGGCTACTATGCTGAACTATGTGGGCATTAAAAAGTCTATGCCAAGAAATGCTATACTGTAAGCATGCCCATTCACATCTTTTCTCTTGTGTGTGCATGCAGTGTTTACACTTTGTGAGAACAGGAAAGACATTCCCACCAACCCATGATGATAATGATTACTTCACTTATATATTGTCTTGTCTTCCAAACCAGAATGCAAGGTGGCTATCAAAACTTAAGTATATAAAAAATACATACAAAAACATAGGTAGAAAGACAATAAAATTAGGAATAGAATTAAAACAATTTGAAACAAATCTAGTAAAAAGACAGAAGATGACAGAAGATAAATAGCACACTATTAAAAGTCCTTGCATCTACTTCCTATATACAGTGGGCTCTTGGTATCTGCTGGGGTTTGATTCCAGGATCGCTGTGGATACCAAAATTCATGGATGCTCAAATCCCATTATATACAATGGCATAGTACCGTAAAATGGCGCCCCTTGTATAAAATGGAAAAATCAAGGTTTGTTTCTTGGAATTTTTTTTTTTAAATATTTTCATGCCATTGATGGTTGAATCCATGGCTAAAAAATCTATGGATATGGAAGGCCAACTGTAGAAAACTGAAGAAGCCTAGGAATAGCCACCAAGAAGGCCTGAGTTCCAACTAGATATGCCTGTGAACGTGATGAGAACAAGATAGGTTTAGGATAGACTTTAGGATTTGGGTAGGCTCATATGGGAAGATACGGTCCTTCAGAGAGCCTGGATAAATGTATCCAGTTCTTGGGAAGACTACTAGTGACAGTGAGAATATATCTTTCAGTCTCCTTGGAACAAACTGTGACAAATTCTTTTTTTTTTCCTTTTCAAAGTATTCACAGAGAAATGTGCACAACTCAATATGTGTATCTTCAGAAAAAAATGCATGCAAATATTCTTCAGTTGTTGGGGAACAATGCATAAGAAAGTGTATATGTTAGAAAAAAGGGCATACCAAAATAGCCACATGTTTCTACCTGAGGAAAAAATTCCTAGTCTTGCAACAAGATAGAAAACACAGGTAGGAAGAAAATATATGTGAGGTTTAGACACACACACACAAAGAAATTGAGATTGAGAAGTTAATGTATCACTATTGGTTGAATGTTTTCAGTTTGGGCTTTGTTATCCATAGCAAGGAGTTATACAGGTGACAGGAATTACTGGGTCAAAAAACCACATCTGTGGACACAGCTGGACATGCAATGGGCTAATAGGACATGGTCTTCTTCAGATGTTTTTCTCTCAAACAATGAAACAAAATATGGAAGGAGAGCAGAGCTGCACAAGATGACCTTACCCCAATATTCTGCTTCCACTTGGCTTCATTCTGACATTTGCATGTAGAGCCTAAAGATCTAAAGGAGGATTCTTGCATGTTTGGGATTTCATGGAGGATTCTAAGATGTTCAGCTGAACACACAAAGAAACCATATTCACATCTTCAGCTTCAACAAACCATGTATGGGAGCAGAGCAGACAGGGAAATGGAGAAAGGGTTCCCATATATGGTCCTGCCGCCTGCACATTATTTGAACATGCAGAGGAAGGATGACTACATTGAAGCTGTGGTACCTTGGACCTATGAGATGATGCGACTCCCTGGGAAAGATAATAATGCTTGGTAAAGTGAAAGGAAAAGAGGGAGACAGCACTACAGGTGGATAGATTCAATCAAGGAAGCCATGCCCCTGAACTTGCAAGACCAGAGCAGGGCAGGGCTCTAGGAGGTTTCTCATTCATAGGGTCACCATAAGTAATGGTGGCAAGTAAGAACAACAAGGAAAACTTCAGAAGAAAGTTTATGATCCAAAGCAGTGACAGATCTTCAAACTTTAGAGTTAGGCTGGGTTTGTGTGTCATACTTAGGTAGTTTCTGTAGTATCCTGCTCTGTCATCTGGTGAGGGAACTGCTCTGGCAACAGAGCACAAAATAATGGGGCCTGGCTGGTACAGATCCGAAATTGAGGAGGTTCAGATAGTGATTAGAATCTTCGCTTGAGTTCAGGACCATGGCTAGCAATTCTTCAGCAAAGGTGGCAAAACAAGTTACAGTAGGACCCATATATGTTGGGGATTGGTTCTGGGGCCCCGTGGATACTGAAAACCATGGCAAATAGCAAACATCATAGAAAATAATGGGACTTCCAGTTTAAAATACCATAGAGTTGCTTTGGAGGACCTAGCAAATGGCTAGAGAGGGCATGTTTTCTAGGAAGACTCTATGATAAGTGTGCTATTTTGTGTCCTGTGGATAATTGAATCAGTGGATAATGAATCAGTGGATACGGGGGTCCACTGGACCCTCGGAACTGGAGGGCAGGAGCACTCCCTGAGGGTTTCGTGGATGAGCTGTGGGAACTAAGGCCAGGGGCTCTATTTGTGAGGGACCACAGACTGGTTCAACTGCAGCTATGGGAGGGCTTGGTTGCTGAGGGTGCTTGAGCATTTTTTTCAGGTAGTGCAGGAATACCTGAATTAGTATAGTGCTACAGTTAGAGTGTTAGATTAAGACTTGGGAGATTCTGTTCAAATCCTCACTCAGCCATTGAATATTCCTCAGTTTAACTTACCTTACAGGGTTTTTGCAAGGATAAAGGGGAGGAAGGAAACCAGGTATAGCACCCTGAGTTCCTTGGAGGAAAGGTGAGACATAAGTGTGTGAGGAGGAGAAGAGAGGAAATGAATGACCCCCCCCAGCAATTAGAAATGGATGTAAATACAATAGTCTGCCATAAAAATGGTTAATATACATTAATGTCTCTCTGTGGACAAGTCTAGAAGATAATCAAGAAGCCAATCCGATTTTATTTTTCCCCTTAGAATAAGTTGAATGAGTCAGAGAATAATAGATTCAACAACAACAGTCTAAAGTTGAACATCAGCTTTTTGTGATCTCCCAGCAGAGGGTAAAGGACAGAGGGCATTGTTTGTTTAAGAGAAAGCTGACATTTGTCAAAAGCATTGGCACAAATATGAGAGGTATGTGTATCTCTCTGTGTGGATATATATGAATTAAATCTACACCACTTGCATAGAGATGACATGTTCTAATAAGATTCTGAAATATCAGACTTATAAATATTAATATGAGCTTTCAGCCCATTCATTTTTTTCATTATCATTTTAACAGTTTCATCCATATGAACTATCTTGCAGGTTTGTTCTTCTGCTGAAGGAAAGAGAAGTTAGAGTTATGCCTCAAACCCTTTTGCTTATCAACCACATTGGGCTGGGTATACATCCAATAAAGGGCAGCTCAACTTCCATTTGCATGTTCCAAAACAGAGTGAGAACTTTCTATCTTAGCTCGTATTCTTCAAGCTTCTGAGAGATGGAACATACACCTCATGTGGAAATTAAAATGGGTGGCATGCTCCAGTCTTCCCAAAGGGCTGGCAGTTGAGTCAATCCAAAGATCTGTCTAGCCCAACCTTCTGATTCCATAGGGGCCAACTTTTGATGCTTTTGGGAAGACCAAAAGGGCAGGAGTGCAACATGCACCCTTCTGGTCATCTTCCTCAGTCATGGGTATTGAGAAGCATATGGCCTCTAGTATGTGGTAAAGTGCAGTCAGGAGGTAAGGAGTTAAAAATGTAGCAGAAGCCAACTGCCTTCTGGGGGCAACATGGGATGAAGAAACCCTAGTTATTGTTGCTGTGTTGATATTGAAGTAAAATGGTTGTCTGTTCCAAGAAGCTCCTGGTCTCTACTTGCTCCACTACTTAAATAAAGTTTAATTCACTTCTGACATGTGGACGTCCTTTATAACATGGTTCTGGAAAGAATATATACATATCTTGACTAGCAGCTAGACCGTATCCTCCATGCATTTGTCTATAATCTTTTAAAGCTGGTTGCTGTTTATCACTACATCTTGTGCTAGATATGTGTATCTACACTAGAAAGTAATAGTAGTTTGATACTTGCCATGGCTCTATCCTACAGAATCCCGGAATTTATAATCTGGTACTCAGAATTCTTTGCTAAAGAGCTCCCATGAACTATAGTACTAGAGGTATGTAGGAAAGAATGCCAAGTACCTCACCAAACTGCAAATTGCAGAATTCAATAGACTGGAGAAATGGCAGTCCCACTTATATTGAACTGCTATAAGTATACATACCTCCAACATTTCACAGATGAAAACTGGGACACATCTGGCCAAGCAACATCAAAGTGGGTCAAGATGGCAAAAGTTATTAATGAGGAGGAACACAGAAGCTAGGAGAAGCTTGCAGTAGTTTGCTTTTGCCTGATCCTACTGGGAAAAGGAAGTTTCAGCTCCCTTTTCTTCTCTTTTGCTGAGTTAACTGAATGCAAACTACTTCTGAACTGAGCAGATGAAAAGCCCTTCCTCCATCTCAACTGCTCAAGGGTATGAAAGGAGGAATAGGAATTAAGCTAATCCTCTCCTATGTTAACCAATGGCCCATATTCAGGACCCTGGACAGTGAACGTGGAAACCAAGTTTAAAATCCTTTTTCTCCTTACTCAAATCTGTTTAAACCCAGCCCTGGGATGTGAGGCCTAGAGGGCTTCTCTATGAACCATTGCACGTCCACGTTGCTCTTGGCATCCTCATTCCTTGCCCCTCCACTGTCCCATTGTCTAAATAGATGAAGAAAATTAGTTTTGCTAACCACAGCTGGGAAATAAGGGCACAGCTCCACCATGCCTAGAAGCAATGAAAGGCCCTCCTTCCATCCCAACTGCCACTTCCCTGGCCACAGAAGGAGAGAAGAAGAGGTGGAAACAGCTCCACCATGCCTAGGCCCAGAAGCAGATGAAAGCCCCCCTTCCATTCCAACTGCCCCTGCCCTGGCCTCGGAGGGAGAGAAGGAGAGGCAGGCTCAGCTCCACCATGCCTACATCCAGAAGCAAATGAAAGCCCCCCCCCTCAATTCCAACTGCCCCTGCCCTGGCCTCAGAGGGAGAGAAGGAGAGGCAGGCTCAGCTCCACCATGCTTACATCCAGAAGCAAATAAAAGCCCCCCTTCATCCCAACTGCCCCTGCCCTGGCCTCAGAGGGAGAGAAGGAGAGGCAGACATGGCACCATCATTGCAAGGCCCAGAAGCAGTTGGAAGGCTTTCCCTCCTTCCCAACTGCCAGTTCCATGACCATGGAAGGAGAGAAGAACCCACAGTATCTCCTGGACTTATTCCCCTCTGACACTACCATTCCATTTCCCTTGTGTGTCATGTCTTAATTAGATGGCAAGCCTAAGAGCAGGGAACTGTCAAATGTAATGATTTGTAAGGTACTCTGAGAGCTGAAGAGTGGGGTATAAATATTCTAAATAAATAACTATATAAACGTTGAACTCAGTTTGCAACAACTAAAGTAACCAGAGGACAAAAAGGGGACATTTGTATAAGGAGAAAGAAACTAGGACATTTTAAATGCAGCTGAAAAAGTGGCACAACAGAGGATTAATTGGCACTGTTTCTGCTGAATTGGGACAATTGGGCAGCATGAGTATGTAGTGTATGCATTTAGAACAAGAGTGTGTTGGTGGTCTAGCAGGTTTTTTTTTTTTTGCATATTGGGTTTTGGAACTCATGCACAAGATGTGTTGACAGCTGCTAACTTAAATGGTTTTCAGAAATTTGTGGACGCTAAGGTCTCTGGCTGCAACAGAGGGGAGAGGTGGGACTGCAAGACCCAATCTATTGGCTCTGGGGTTGTCTAGACAGTGAAAATATTCCTCATAGAATTCAAGGAGAATATCTTTTACCCCAATGAGCTCCCGCGGTGGTTTGCCCTATTCAGAAGGATGGCCAAAAACTCCAAAAACCACATAGGAAAAACCTTCATGGCTTCTCTTGAGGTTTTTAAAAAAATGCATGGGAAATGCACATTCCTGCTCATTAGGACAACTGAATTGCATTGCAGTGCATTCCTGGATAAGAGTAGAAGTGGAAACTGATTGGTTGGCTGTGCGTGGGGGAGGCAGGCTTGCCGGTAACAAAGTGGCTGGAAGTTCCATTTTGGAGTTTTACGGGATTGGTCGTGTGCTTTTTCACTGCACTGAGGTGATCAAAAACTTTTTTAAACAGAAGGTTGCACATGTGCACCTTGGATTTACAGCTAAAAAAAATACTGTGCAATGGTGGCAACTTGTGGATGCATAATAACGTGAATAATTCACTCCCTGCCACCATCTTGATTTACAGGCATGGCTGCACATGAACTTCAAACACAGACTGTAATTCATTGTATATCAGTGATTTTGCTTAAAAAATGAACACTGCTGAGAATTTGCATTACTGAACAGCAATCAGCATTATATCTTTTCATCTAGACAAGCCCTTTGTTTATAGACCAGCTCCATCAGTCTCATCTCTTTCCTCAATTTTATCCATTGTAGCTGGACATTATAGGACCTATGTGGCTCTAAGAACAACTGCCTGAGTTGCTCGCTTTCCTTTATCCCCTCTTCATTTTTTTTCCTTTCTGTATTCTTTATTTTAGATTGCAGGTCTGTAAGAAGGGACTATCTGTTTCACTCAGTCTTATGTAAATGCCCAGGAGCCTTTTCGTCTGAAGAACATGGTAAAGATGTAGTCAAAGAACAAGGAAATTGAATACGGTTGTCCCTCTGTATCCACGGACTTGGTATCCATGGATTTAAGTATTCATGGCTTGAAAATATTCTTAAAAATATAATAATCCAAAAAGCAAACCTTGATTTTGCTATCTTATGTAAGGGACACCATTTTGCTATGCCATTGAATAGAATCGGACTTGAGTATTCACGGATTTTGGTATCCACGGGGGGTCCTGGAACCAAACCCCACCGAATATGAAGGGACAACTGTAATGCCAACAATATACAGAAGCAGCATATCCCTGAACAATGTGCTGGTGCTGTCTGTCTCCTACTGGCCCAGACAATGATACGGTGTTCTTACTACCATTATCACCAGTTGCCATTACTCCCCCTTTCATTGCTATCACTTGCCTGTTTGACAGGCAGAGAGCCAATGAGCAAGCAGGCCTTGTTGTTTTACCACCTTTCCTTTACACCACTGTAGTTGTCTTGGTCAGAGTGAGAAGACAATGAACAAGCAGGCGGCAGTGGCGAGGAAGAGGTCCAGGGCCCCTTTTTTTGGGGGGGGGAGAATCTCTTTTTATTATATTCAAACTTTCAATACAAATACAATAAACACAAATTGTTCTCTTTACATATTTACATAACTAAAAAACAAACAACATATTCACTATCCTCTCAAACACCCCTAATTCCTTACAATACTTCCATACATGCATTTCTTCATACAATCCAATTCCACTTTCATTTTCACCCCCACTTCTACCATCTTCTCTCCTCCACTTTCAACCTTTTTATACACTTCCCACTAAGTACTCATCACTTAGATTCATCTTGGCATCTTAAAGTCCTAACTTATCAAGTCAGATTTCCATTATAGAACAAGTATTAAAACACGTTCGTTGGAACCATTTAAATTCATCATCTTTTTACCATTTTTCATATAACAAATCCTGGATATATCTTATTTCCCCAGATTTCACCTAAGAATTCTTTCAGACTCTTCCAATCTTCTTCAAACATATCTAAACTATTTTCCTTAATTATTTGTGTTAATTTGTCTAGGTAAATAATCTCTATCAATTTTATTGACCACTCCTCTTTTGTGGGTGAACAATCCATTTTCCAATATCTGGCGTAACATATCCTGGTAGCTAATATCATATAGAATAGTATTTTTATATTTTCTTTAGTTATATCACCTTCAAATATACATAGTAAATACATTTCTGGTGTCATCTGCAGATTAATGTTAAAGATCTTTTCTACATTTATATATGACTCATGGACCAAAATTTATGAGCATGTTTACAGGATCACCACATGTGATAAAAGGTTCCAACATCCAGTTTACATTTCCAGCAAATATTAATATTTTTATATATTCTTGCCAGTTTGTCTGGTGCTAAGTACCACCTATATATCATCTTCCAACAATTTTCTTTTAAGTCCTGACACACAGATAAGGTCCAGGGGCCTTTTGATAGCAAGGGCCCTTGCTTGGGTCCAGCCTTCTGATCCTATAGTCGCCAACCATAGATCCTTTTGGGAAGTCCACAAGCAGGGCATGAGATGATCCTGTTCTCTGGGCTCACCCCATCTCTATGGGCAACATGAAATTTGGCTGAGTGCTGCAGGTTCTTCATCCCAGGACTTGATGGATATTGCAGTCCAAACCAGGCAAGCTGCTGGAACCATGGTTAGAACAAAGGAGAGTATGTCACAAATGGGGCACCAAGACTGACATGTTCTCTCCCCCCCCTTCTTCCCTCCCTCTCCCCTTCCTACAGAAATCTTGGCATGAGCATGAAAAAGGTTAAAACACACTTGTTGCATATTTAAAACTCTTCCCAAAATATTGGTCATGAACTTAGTATTGTTAACAGTGAGTTGTCTGGAGTAGAAAGCACAATGAAATATATATTATGCTGCTGGTGCCTGCTAGGTTGCAAAAATAGATATTCTAATGAAAGTATCACTTCTCGGAAGACAGCAAGGACATCGGATTCATGTTCTCCAGGAATATTCAAAAAAACCAACAACCTTGGAAGACATTTAGAGTAGAAAGCATTGAAACAGCTTCAAGACGGCCTCTTTTCAGAATGGGTGTGTGTGCTATTGAACTGATGCAGGCAAATAGAAATAAATGGTGTTTCTTCCATCACCCCAAATTAGAACAGACACATTCTTTGTAATTACAGATAAAAGCAAGTGTGGCTCGACGACACTCTCTCTCTCTCTTTTTTTTTTTAATTAAAAGTTAGCAGCATATTGCTCATAGACATGTATTGAAGATGAATGGTTTTGGGGGACATTGCTAATAACAAAACAGATTTTTTTCTCCTTCACCAAAGAAACTTCTTGCCAATATATTTTTATATCGCCCACCCTATACTTACATTTCACACTGTTTTACCTCATCAACAATGTATGTAACTGTCAGATAGCCTTTAGCTGAGAACAGGTATACTGAGCAATACAATTCTTTTTGGTGTATCTCACACTAAGAAGAAAATAAAGGGACTGGAAAAGAAGTACCAGGTACCAGTGGGTTAAGCTACAAAAATGAACAGCTGTGAATTCTACTTTGCACTGCCTTGACTTAATGGCAGGAAAGGTGAGACAGAAACCTGTTATTAACTAATTATATACACTGTTGTGTACCCTCAAGTCATTTCTGACTTATGATGACCCTAAGGCAACCCTATCATTGTTTTGTCTTGATTTGTTCTGAGGGAGTTTGCCTTTGCTTTCCTCTGAGGCTAAGAAAGTGTGACTAGCCCAAGGTCACCCAGTGGGTTTCCATGCCAACAGGGGATTTGAACCCCAGTTTCCAGACTTCTAGTCCAACGTTCAAACCACTATACCATGCTTGCTCTCAATTATATGTGTGCTCCATGTTTTAACTACAGCTGTCCCTCTGGATACGGAGGGATACGGATTTGGTATTCATGGATTTAAGTATTGATGGCTTGGAAATATTCTTTAAAAAATAATCCAAAAAGCAAACCTTGATTTTGCCATCTTATATAAGGGACATCATTTTGCTATGCCATTGCATATAATGGGGCTTGAGTGTTCATGGATTTTGGCATCCATGGGGACCAACCCCCTGCAAATATGAAGGGGCAACTTTATATATTTGGCCCCTGAAGTTAGGAAAACACACACACACATCTTGTCTGAGGTGGAAAGTACAGCTTGCCCAAGCCCAAGGTTACCCAGTGATTTTTTGTGGTTGGGCAGGGAATTGAATCCTGGTCTTCAGAGTCCTAGTCCAATATTTAAACCTCAGCACCATGTTGGCAATCTCTGGTGAAGTATTTAAAAAGTAGCAATGTGAAAAAGTTTATATTGCTCTTTGTTTGAGATAGGGGTGAATCCCAGAGTAATTCTGTGAGTTATAAGGAGTCCTTAGAAGACCAGTGTTAGTGGATATTAGGAGACACAAATAGTGAATTATGGCAAGGAGTTATTTTTCTTTTCTATCACTCTTAGTTGGTTGAGACTAAAGATGTTCATATATGATTTCGCCTGATTCAGCTTTGAGCCTAGGAGCTACCCTGTGTCTATATTAGAGGTGGGAATCATAAGTCCCACAGTTGTTGTTGGACTGCAGCCTTCAGCATCCCTGGCCAGCAGTCAATGGTAAGGAACACTGAAAGGTGCAGTGCAGCAAAGTCTGCACAAATCCCACCCCTGGTCATATATATCATACCCATAATATGTTTTCTAAAGTGAGATGTAAGCTTTCCCCCCCCTTATACACAATAAAGCCTAACTTAATTTTTTTTTTTTTAAATCAGTGTCTGCAGTTGTGCCAGCTTCCTCTTTTGCACATTCAGTTTTTTCTCAGTGGGAGAGCGAATGAGTCTCAGTGAAGCCCAGGGTTACAATTTATCCTCCCAGTAAGAGGAAGAAGGGCAATGAGGTGCCCTTAACAGTAGTCATCCTGGTCTACGGGTTTGAGGGATTAAGGGGAAATGATGGTGTCCATTACCTGTAAATCGGTCTATGCAGGAGGGATTGGGAAAAAGATTAAGTGGAAGTTGCCTACCCTTAATTTGCCTATTTTCTATCCACTGGCTTCCATTAAGAGCATTAAGAAATACCATTTGACCCCCATATCTGGACTTAGTGGAACCCACGGATAACAGTGAACCCTATTAAAATAAAGGACTTGCAGTAAAAACCTGCCATAGAGTTGTATTAAAGGACCTATAAGATACCTAGAGAGGATACCACTCTATGCATTTTCCAGCTTGACTCTATGGTATTTGTCCCTACTTTGTGTCCCAAGGATAACTGAAACCATGAATATTGGTTCTGAAGATATGGGAGTCTGGGGACATTTTCAGACATGTCTTTCGGGAGAGCTGCGGTGCTGCCGCGCAGCAGGGACTCCATTTCAGATGATGCCGTCCCTCTGGTGAAATCGTCTGTGTCACTTCCGTGTAGGACTGGAGCCAGTCGCACCATATTTTATTCACGGACAACTTTCGTGAATAAAATCTGGTGAAATATGGTGCGGCTGGCTCCAATCCTACACAGAAGTGACACAGATGATTTCACCAGAGGGACGGCGTCGTCTGAAATGGAGTCCCTGATGCACGACAGCACCAAAGCTCTCCTGAAAACTTCTAGCATGGTATACGTGTCTGAAAATGTCCTGACTGTATTTCCCCAGCCACCCTGGACCATCTTTTCTTTATAAAAGGCATGGCTGACTTGGCTTGGCCACTAACTGCAACAGAATATTATCCAGATATTTTGACCTACCCCTATCATCCTCCACCTCCCTTGACTAGTTCATAGCATTCAGAGACCAAAGATGTGCCTGTCACACCTTATGCACAGCAACACTTATTTTCTATTTGCTCATCACAAAACTGCTAAAGGTCATAGAGTATCTCACAAAAAGTTGCAACTCCACCAGTAGTCTTCCATTAAAAAAATATTCTTAGTTTTTCTTCTTCTCTGCAAAACAATGGAGTTGTGAATGAACCATTCAGGGAAGAAAAGAGCTTTGTTTCTGGAATGGCAGCAATGGTGCCAATTCTTCTGCATACATAACCTGCTGCTGCCAAGAGGACTGTTTGAGTATCCAGATGGCAGAACAGGTGATGCAGAAACTTATATGTAGGTCATGCAGAAATAAGAAGGCCAGAAGCCATGGGATCAAAGCAGCTAATTTTCAGCCTGAGCTTCCTGAGCGATGTTCAAATGTTGGTCAAAGGCAGGCACTTTCTTTTAAGGCAGAAGTGAGAATCATGCAGCCCAGTGGCTATACATGGCCACAAGATTATTTTGTATCTTGAGCCCTCCCTACACCCTCTTCTATGCCCCATTTCCCCCCTAAAATGAGAATTTCTGCTCCTCGAGAATTGCTGTTGCAGTGAAAGCTATTCCAGCCTGGTTTTAACCAAGAATTACCCCTCTCCCCATCCCTGAAAACACTAGGTTCCCCCCCTCTCCCTCTTTCACTTGGCAGAGAGGTAGGAGCTTCTGGAGAGTCCTGGGTCTGGAAGAATGCCCCCTGGATCTAGAGCTTGCTCATCTCTGTTTTTAAAGACTTCTAAGCCTTTTCATGGAAACCATGGAAACCCATTGGGTGACATTGGGCAAGTCACACTCTCTTGGCCTCAGAGGAAGGCAAAGGAACTACCCCTTGAACAAATCTTGCCAAGAAAACCCTGTGAAAGGTCACCCTAGGATCGACATTAGTCAGAAATGACTGGAAGGGACCAAGCAACAACAAAACTTTTTCACAATTGTACATTCACAAGCAAAAACAAGAATATGAGCAAACTGCCATTTCTTGGATGATGACGAGAATGATTTATTTATTATTTATTCATTTATCACCTCTCAACACACTAGGGACCCTGAGGCAATACACAGTTGACAAAGACTCCTTAAAAACATTTAGTTATTTAATAAATAATTAAAAACCAATTAAAAACAGTCCAAACTTCTCATTAAAAAACAAACAAACAAACAGTTTAAAAAACAGCCAGAGCAGACATCCCCAAGCCCGTGAGAAACAGTACAGTCTTCACTACCCATCAGAAACTTAAAAAGAATGGAGCCAGACTGATCTCTTGCAGGAGGGAGTTCCACAGTTATGGTGCAACTACAGAGAAAGTCCTGTCATGGGTACCCACTAGCCTAGTCTCTTAGGGTGGTGGGACATGATGAATGATTTGTCTTAGAAAAGCAAAAGGAAAGGTGGCTGAGAAAATGGATGGGTTCCCATTTCAGTGTGAGGTTACCCAGTTCAAACAACCTTGGACTTGAATGAAGAGCTTGATGCAATTTACTGTCAAAAATCAAAATATTTGCAGGGCTTGTGATACAATTGGTAAGACAAAAATAATGCATGCATTTTTTTTTAAAAAATGCACACATTTAACAATAACACCAGGGAAAAGTTCATATGCTTGAAAAATGAGCAAAACCTATATTTATTTTGAAAAAAAATGTGTATGGAAATTTTAAAAAGGCTGTCAGTCTGATGGGGACCTGAGTTGGAATAAGCTTATTTCTGGCAAGATGAAAAAGTTGACTGAAAAGAGCTTGACAGCTGCACATAGCAAAAGGTGACTTTGTAAAAGGAAGGCATTTAGCTTGGGAATAACTCCTTAGATTTCTGACTGTGAGCACCCTTGCTTCTGTTGTCAAAACCAGAGCTTGAAAGTAATGAACAAGTAGCGAATTACTTGTGTGCTATGTAACAGTGACATAATAAAATTATGTTTCAAAAGTAAAGCAGCAAGTGGAAAGAAGTGGTACTTTATTGTTGCAACAAGTAACATTTGCTTGTTACTTTACAAAGACATTGTAAGGCATTTTGATGTGAATTTTTCAACGTTAATGCCACTCTCTTATCAATCTTAAGGTGTTTTTTTTAAAGACTAGGAAAGCAACTGAAAAGCAGCTATATAATAAATAACTCAGTGAGTTACTTTTCAAAACACTCTGATGAGCAATGATGGCAAATTACTTCAAGTCCCCTAACAGTTAGTGACAGGAATGAATTACTTCTAAAAAGTAACTTTCCAAACTCTGACCCTAATGCCTATCACACACATACAAGAGGAAAGCATCAGCAGAAAGTTTGCAGAAGTAGAAGCAAGCAAGCCCCATGAAAATCCTTGGAGGGTGGGAGATAAACAACCCAAGGAGGACTGTGTGTGTGTGCTCAGTGTGGAGTGGCTGGAATCCTGAACATTAATCAGTACAAGCCATACATGCATGTGGAGGCAGAACCTTCAGCCTGCAGGCCAAATATGGCCCATGGAAACTCCCAGTCAATTTAGAGTTTATAATATTCTGGCTGGCTGGAGCAGTGAGCTGAACTCTCTGGCATTTCGCTGCACTTCCTGCTTGTACAAGTAACTAACCCAATTCTGGGACATTTGTTCATAAGGAACTTGTGTACCTTGATGAGATGCAGAGTTCATATTTTGCCAATGGTGGAAACGTGACAGCAATGAGAACATCTGCCAGGGAGAAGGTAAACATATGGTGGAAAGAGCTATAGAGAGAAAAGATTAAAACAGACTGTCTTTTTCTTTTCTTCTTCTTCTTTTTTGCAAAGCAGTACACAGTGTTTTTGTGGAACAATTCACTAATATTTATGCTGATTTTTTTTACAGGGATGCTGGGGTATTTCTTTTGGTCTGCATTTTTAAAGTAAAACAACAGAATTTGCACTTCCTAGATGAATATGCAGGTTGGGATCATTAGTCTTCAGATTACTCCTCTGCAGAGCTTGGGGAGGTTACTTTTTTTTTTTTGCCATACTGGCCAGAGGATTTGGGGAACTGTAGTTCCAAAATAGTAATTTCCCCAAACTTTGCTCCCCTGAGTGTGATGCAGTTCCCTACTAAAAATAGTATACAAAAATGCATATGTTAAGGAAATAAGTGCATTTCAATTGCACTATATAAATTCATCATCATCAGCACCTGTATTTAAAAGAGGGACAACTGCATTCAAAAAAGCATATATTAGGGAATACTGTTTACAAAAATGTTTGTATTAGGAACAGAATGCACGTAAAGTATTAGGGGAAAGTTGCAGAGGGAAATAAAGAATCTTTTGTGCATATTTAAAAATCTGGCAAGTTTCAGGGCAAAAAAATGCACAAAACAGATTTATGATTGAATACATGAAAAAGTGGGACAGAATGGATATCTACTGATCTGTGCATCCCTTGTTTTCAATGCTTCACGTTTCAAGGAAGAAGGGCAGTGGGGGAAAATCACCTCTTTTCGCTGTCACTGCAAAGCCATGTCCCATTTTGTGTAGAAGCTGGCAGCACCTGCTGGGTTTCTGGCATCTGATCTAGATAGATGCAGGAAAGGTGAGTTGGGTTCAGCTGTTGTAGATAAGGGCAGCAATAGAGCTCAAGCAGGGTAAAATGATGATCTCGCTGCTTGGCAGGTGGAGGCAGGAATTGGCTGTCAAGCCGAGCAGCTTGACAGGTGCGCTGTGGAGTCTTCCTAAGAAGTGATGGCCTGGAGATTTACACACGGTTAGGATGGTGTGTAATGTCTTTCCTGGTCACTGGGTATTCAGATTAGGAACACTGTAGGACAGAGAGGCTGACTGTTTGAATACAATCAACACAGCTCTGCTTCTTTTGGGAAGACAGGGCTTCTGGGCAAAAAGGAGAGGAAAGCACCAGAGCTTGGAAAAGTTGCTTTTTAGGACTGCAACTCACAAAGGACTCTTCATTGCACCTATTATGGAGCAGTGGACCAAAAAATTAAAAAAAAATCTTTTGGAGGTTTTTCTATTATGCTTCTAGGATTCCATCCTCACCTTGTCAGCCAACAGGTTTATTCCAGGTGGTGAGAAGACTTTTGGGATTGGGCTCAGACAGATCAGGAAAGTAAATCTTAGCTTCTTGCTGTCAAAAATTTGCCAGCATTTTATGTCCACTTTGTATAGGCTCACTGAGGGGTGACTGGCACAGCCTGGGGAAGAACTAAACCCAGGAGCAGCTAAACAGCAGATAAACTACACAGCAGAATAGGGTTTGAAAAACAAAGGCTTTAGGTAGCAGGCTTTATCACTGCTCTGACCCACTTTCAACCACAATAAGAAGACTTACAAGCAGTAAGGTTCTTCCAAAAATATCTGGAGGCTTTATCTTCAGTTTCAGTACAAAACAAACACTGATTATATACAGCAAACCTCAATAATAAATCCAACAGCAATTCTCCAAACACCCAACACTCCTCAACACCAACCCACAATAGTAACTCACACAGAGTGTATCTTTATAGGAGTGTTTGGCTAGTCACCTTGTGCCTAGCCACAGCTGTGCACTCACTCATTTCAGCTGTGCTATCAATGTGGTCTGTTGCTCTGACATTATGTCTCTGCACTTAAAGTGATATTATCCTGACATCTTGAGGCAGAAGCTGATCATATTCACTCATGGCACCCCATTTATTACGAAGTTTGGGTAAGTGTTCAGTTCACTGCCTGATCAGATGTTTTGGGATCAGTTTCAGTTATTGTGTACCAATGATGTTGTCATGATGAAGTTCCCATCATTCTGCCTGCAGGGTTATGAACTCCCATCATTCTGCAATGACTACATTTTCTAATATCTGCAAACAGCGATTGTCTGATCAACATGAACAGGTAAACTAAGGGTTAAGACCAAGCTGGTAGTGGAGGTCATCTCTTGAGATAGCATCATCATGACATCACAACACCAGACATTGGACTGGCCAATCAGATTTTGGCAATGGTAATTTGAAAAGGTTTTATGCTTTGTTCTGAGCACATGTTAGAGAGACAAAGAAAGCTCCCTGAGGGGGATGCTCTGAGTGAGCACATGGTGGAGGCCTGGCTTAGGATAAGCATATGGTCCAGCCAAACATGGATACCAGATTTAATCCTTATAGACTTCTGTACTGTAAATAGTTTTTTTCTTTTGTGTAGGGAACAGTTTAGTTAGCTTGCATCAGGGTTTACATTTTATTTTTCCTTGACTGAATGTATGCATACTTTGTATCTCTGTAACCTTAAGCTTTAACCTGGAGAAAAAGTGTTTTCTTCATGAAGTGCTTTACCTTTTGAACTTGTCTTAAACTTGCTTGAATAAATACAAGCCTTTCTATTTTCCCTACTAAGCCAAGCCTTACACATGCCTTATTTGGACAATCGCTACATTGCTAGTCTCCTCTGCTTCTGGATCGAAGGGAGGGGGTTGATTGCTCCTAAACACCCCACAATTTCCTCTTGGACCATGGAAAAAAGGGGATCTTCCAATCAAGAGGTGGTGGCAGCAGCATTCTTAGAAGAGAGATATAGTTCTGGGATTTCCAGGCGAGAGGAATCCTGAGAGTGTGTCTCAGAGGGAACAGCTTGAGAGTTCTTAGGTCAGGAAGACTCCTGAGCTGGATCACAAAAATAGCCTTGCTTCTCAGGGTGGGCCTGCTGTGTGCATGTGCACACGCAGATGCAAGGTTTTTTTCACAGATGTGGATAAGACACTTGAATCAGTCTGTCTCACCACATGTAAGCTTGATCCTTGCCCATCTTGGCTATTAAAATCTAGAAGAGTGGACTAATTGGGTGGGTCCCGGGGATGGTAAATGTTCTGCTGTGTCAGGAGGAAGTGCTTAGAGTTTTGAAAAATGCTGTAGTGCACCTTTTCCTGAAGATGACCTTCCTTGACCCACTGTTTAACAATGGTTCCACTCCTATCTATGCCTGAGTTGACCAAGAGGTTTTTTTTTTTTGGGGGGGGCGGATTCTTGTTCAGCCCTATGGCTATGAAGTTGTGGGGTGCCACAGGCTTCTATCTTATTCCCACATGATCTTCAATATCTGTATGAAGCCACTTGTTGTTGTTGTTGTTGTTGTTGTGTGACTTCAAGTAATTTCTGACTTATGGTGACCTGAAGGCAAACTGATCACAGGGTTTTCTGAGGCTGAGTATGTGACTTGTTGAAGATCACCCAGTGAGTTTTCATGGCCGAGTGTTGATTTGAACACTGGTCTTCCGTTATAGGGTTTGAATACATGGGGTGTGTGTGTTAAAATCTGGATTTGGACTACTTTGGCCTGGAGCTGCAGCACATTAAATTTGGGCTACTCTGGCCTGGATTTAAGCGCCATACCTGCCAAAACCTGAATCTGCTTTGCTTACTATTGGCCCTCTGAGCTCTGGGAAAAGCAAAGTGCCAGTGATAGCCTTCCTCTCTGAAGCCAGGACAGGTGGCTACCACTGGGGCTTTGACTTTCCATTGTACAATCACCTGTCCGAGCTCCAGAAAAAGCAAAGCACCAGTGGTAGTCACCCGTCTGAAACCAGATCACATGGTTACTGCTGGGGCTTTGATTTTCTTTTGCACAATTGCCCCTCTGGGCTCCATTAAAAGTAAAGTGCCAGCTGTAGCTGCCTGATATGGCTTCAGAGAGGTGACTACTGCTGGTGCTTTGCTTTTCCTGGAGCCTGGAGGAGCAATTGTATGCCAGAAAAGCAAAGCCTCAGTGGTAGTCACCCTCTCTGAAGCCAGAATGGGTGGCTATCCTTGTGATGGTGGGGCTTGGCAGGGGTTCTGACCTCAGAAAGAGTGACCACTGTGGGGACTCTGCCTTTAGAAAGTGGAGCTGAGGAGGGGAAAAATGGTGGTGCCTTAGATAGTGCTTTTCCTCCCCCCTGCATCCCCAAACCCAGTCTGGATGGATTGTTCACACTGAAGTTTTCTCCAGAGTTTACAGCAAACTCCAGAGAAAATTGTTGAGTTTTCAAAACCCCAGATTAAGGGGTTATTCCCAGAGTCTGGTGCAACTAGGGCCCTACAGTGTCAGATTTGGGGAAAAGGCCACACGTTGTGTGGCATTATCAGAACAGATTCCGGGATTTTTTTCACTGGTGTAGACAAGCCCATAGACCAAGGGCTTTATCAGATGAGGCAAATGCAGCATCATAATGAGGCCTAATGAACATGAAAGGGCGCAAATACCAGACGATGTGCTTTTGCGATTATGTGTTGAAATAAGGCACTCTTTTTTATTGTTGGGAAAGCCATCAATAGATCGGCTGTGGCATTTTTTTTAACCATGATTGCAAGTGTGTGAAATCATGCCCCATTCTGCTGGTGTGATTCCAGCATCAATGGGTGATCCCCACCAGAACACCTCCAAGTGAGAATGTGAAAATTAGCCATGGTGTGCTCTTTTTATGAACCTCCTTATGTTGCAGGCAAGTTTTTAAAGTGTGTTTCAGTGCTTGTGTGTACACTTTATTTTTTTTAATTTAGCTGTTTTTACATTTTGAAGCACACTCACATCTGCTCACAAGAATCACTGAGATCCAGCAGTTAATGCGGAACTATAGGGCTGTTTTTGCATGCTATCACAGCAATGTTTAATATTTTGGGTTCTTTTGCTTTCAACAGGGCTCACTATGGAGGAAACCAGCAGTCCCCCCCCCCCGCCTGAACCAGTGAAGCCACAGACCTTCCAGAGCCAGAAGGCTGTTTTATCCAGTTTTTCTGGCCACATTGGTTCCATAGCCAGCTGCCACCATGTGATATGAAGCCCTTCCCCTCTCTGTGATGGTGTGAATGCACAGAGAGGAGAGAGGGCTTTGTATCACACCGGCACAAAAGCGGTGTAAAATATGGTGCCAAAAGAACGTTTTTAGAGGCTTGTCTGATAAAGTCCCAACTCTGAAACCACTATGCCATGCTGGCTGTGTATGGAGCCACTGGGAGTGGCCATTAGGAGTTTTGGAATTTCATGCCATCTGTATGCTGATGGTACTAACTCTACTTCTCCTGTGTTGCTGCTGGGAAGGCGATAAAAGACTGTCAGATCACCATATTTGAGATTGTGAATGAATGATCATTACTGTCCATTGGAGCAGTGACCATGCTTTTGGGGGTGCTTGGTGCATATCAGTTGCCTTTTTACTGCAACATATGCCTTGCTCACTTGCTAATTAGATTTTACAGTAAAGAATCAAAGCAAAACACACCTGCCTTCATAATTACTTGGGCTTAAGAGCTGGAAATACGGGTGTATAGCAACATCAGGAAGATAAAATGAAGTACCAAGCCTTAATTCTCAGGCCAACCAATTCACTGTGGACAGGGAAACTGTGGTGAGTCTGGAACTTATTGACAAAGCTGATAGTTCCATCTAAAGGCACATCAATATCACTCAGATATTTTGAATGGCTTGACATCCTGAATTATCCGCTGGGACAGCAGAATGCTATTATGCAGAAAAACAGGGCTGTGGAGGCATTCTTCAATTAGAAGCTGGTGTCAGAGGAGGTGTATTAGGAATGTGGAGGAGAATCTGAAAACCTCAAGGAAGTAAACCAGAGTTTCAGATCATATGAGAAAAGGGGCAGACAACTACAGCAGGGGCCCTTTGTTCCCAAAGCAGCCTGTAATTCCTATTTCTACCTGCAATTGGCAAAACATTAGAACCAGAAGTGACTGGAAGTCACCTTCTGCTTAACACTTATGGGGCCTTGGGGTTTATTTTCACTTGCACAGTTGGCATTTTTTCATGGTGGTGGTGGTGATTTGGGAAGAGAGGATTACAGTATGTGTTTAGAGTGGAAATATCATTCCAGGCAGCATTTGTTCAACACTTTTAGATTTTTTTTGCCCCAAAAATTAATTGAAAGAGAGGGGGCCTGGGGACTTTTTGGATCTCATGGAGGAACTGGGGCTCTCCCCCCCCCAAAAAAAAACCAGAAAAAAAGAAAAAAGAAAAAAGAAAAAAGAAAGAAAGAAAGAAAGAAAGAAAAGGATTTGAAGGACTATATAGATCCTACAGGCCACATGCAACCATCTCTCAAACTGGTGACCCTTAGAGGTATTGGACTATAACTCCCACTATCCTTGTACCTTCTGGAGACAATGGGAGTTGTACAGTGGGACCCTGGTATCTACTGGAGTTTGGTTCCAGCCCCTCCCCATGGATACAAAAATCCATGGATGCTCAAATCCCACTATATACTATGGCATTATAAAATGGTGTCCCTTATATAAAATGGCAAAATCAAGGTTTGCTACTTGGAATTTTTTTTTTTTTTGGGGGGGATATTTTTCAAGCCGTGGATGGTGGAATCTGTGGATGCCAAATCCATGGATACAGAGGGCTGACCATAGTAGAATAGATCAGGAAAGGCTAGGGAATGCTGCAGAATAAGGATACTGGGAAATATGAGCTATCAAGGAACAAAGGACCCTGGTGAGTTCTCAGCGCTGCCACAGGAGATTGTCCAATACAGAATTAGGCTAGGGTTGCCATATTCTACTACCTCAAATCTGGGCACCTAATTTGCAAATTACTCTAATTTGCATTCTAATTATATAATTTCAGCACAATAATTAATAAACCAAAGCATTCATTGTTGCATAGTTTCTTCTACTAGGTTTCAACTATTATACTGTTTTTTACTGTTACAGCCAGATACAAATTATTGTTTAAAGTGCTGGGCTTGGAATAGAGAGACATAATAAATTCAAATCTTTGCCCGGTCATGAATTTATGAATATGTCCCTCCCTTACCTGCTGGCTACTTGCACAATTCCCTTTCCTCTTGCTCCCTCCCCTCCTGCCCTCACAGAACACCCCTCTCTTGTTTCTTCCCCTTGCATTGCTCTGGAGATTATCAGATGCTGTAAATATGGTGTTACATAAATACCAGATCGCTAAAGGGCTTACGTTTCAGATGACGTTGTCCTCATCTCATTATGCTCCCATGCTGCTTCTGTTCCACAGGCACCCCTTTCTATTCACGGGCTAAGATGTGAATAGATCCCCCATTCTGTTTCTATGATGGAATGACAAGTGAGTGAAAATGTGCCCCGTTATGCTGGCGTGATGCCAGCGTCAGTGGAAGGCCCGTGCCAAACACTTCTGGGTGCAATTGGGAGATCGAGGTAAGTGACACACTTTTTTGTATCCTCCCTGGGTTACTTGGGTTTTTTTTAAACTGTGTTTTTGTGCTTGCTTTCACTTTTTGATGTTTAGTTTGCTTTTGCTTTTTGAATTTCCTGCGTGCTCGTCCTCTCATGAGAATGGCCTGGGATTTCAAACCAGGAAGCGAATGGGGGCTCTGTTTGAGCTCCATCCACTCCTGGGCTGCCAAGGGGAGGGAAGCAAACATGATTAAGGTATCTGTAAAACTTTTTGTTTCTGTGCTGGGATGGGGATTGGGAGGGGGGGAGAGGAGATTGTGAGATGGGGACTTTTTTTTGTTCCCGTCTGAAAATCTCCTCCCTCTCTCTTCCTTCCTATTCCCTCCCTTGTCTCTCCCTTGCTTCTTACAGGTTTACCACACCATGCCTTCATTCCACTTGATAAGGAAGTGGGTGTATTTCCAGATGCAAGCTAAGGGTATCATATACTATGCCTAATGTTGTATTTATACTCTTATGGCAGTGTCTGAAACCACTACAAGAGCACCACATTTGGTCTTCCAGCTCCACCCCTGTGGGCATCAACCCTTCTTCTCCAGCTGATTTGTCATTTCCTGGTTTTGGGGTGCACATGCACATTTTTTGAAAAAAAGAAAATCTGTGCAATTATGTGGTCTTGCAATGCCTTACCCTCTTGTTTGTGTGAGGATGTCACTCAGCTGCCACCTATTTGTCCAGTGTCATTTTCTCACAAGTACTCACAGCTGCAGAGATGAACTTTTATTTTAGAGCCACGGTGAGAAATCCAGCGAAATAATCAACAGTTGCAAAATGCAAAAGCAATTAAAATGTCAGTGATTTCACTTAAATGCTGGAATGGGAGGAAAACTTATTAATTACACACCAACAATAATACTTTCCGATTTTACCAGAAGAGCTGCGTGCATCCCCCCCCCCCGCAGTATTTCCCAGAATTAAATATGCTCAGAATCACACAGCCAACCTAAAATGGAGGACAGAACAACTTTCATCATCCCCTGGAATGGCTACTTATGGGGGAACGTAGAAAACTCACAAAGGCAAAAAAGAAAGAAAAAAAGTTAAGTATGCTCAGGATCAGGGAAATATGATGTGAACAGGTGTTGCCCCATACATTTAGAAAGGAACCCTCAACACAAGAAAATGATTAAAAAAATGTAGAACATGATGGTTGGAAATGGGGCAAGGAAGATATGCTGCAGCCACTGAACAACAGAGTGACACGGCCATGACATCACAACATTACGGGGCTGATTTTTTAAAAAAGAAAGTACATGGGATTGTTGTCCAGCCTGGCTATATTGGAGAGAGATGGGAAGGGATTAGCAAGCTTGCCATGATGGCTACTAGAAGTCAAGTGGGAGGAAGAAGTTAGGTAAAGAGATCTGAAAACTTGGGGGTGGCCCTAAACACGCCCACTCCCCAGCATGTGCTCCGCTGACCGCAGAGCAATGACAGAATGTTATTACTGCACAAAGCACCATGGTGCATTCACAGCGCTATTGATTTCATTCACAGGGATTAACCATGAATGAAAAATGATGCTAAAATGACACACCAATTCCATCCCAACAACCAAAGGGAGGTTGCACCAGGCAATCAGAAAAAACTTGCTGGCGGAATCACACCATTTGGGTAGTGCAACTAACCCTTGTGTAGTATTCCTCTTAAATTTGCAAAGCAGTATGCCCCATGAGTTTTACAGACCACCAGTCACTCCACTCATTCTGTTTCCTTCCTACTCCCTCCACTGCCTTATTGTGTGTCCTCACAATGTACCCCTCCCTTGCCTCTTACCCCCCCCCCCAGCCACTTGCACCACTTTTGTTCTCTTCCCTTGTGCCTGAACTTCATGGGTGGACTTTTTCCTTGCAGAACAATTTAGCAGAAAAGTCCCACATTTTGCTCCATATCTTGACTCCTGCAAGGGGTAGAAATTTACCTTTTTTTAAAAAGAGAAAAGCTTGGATTCTGGGCCAGAGGGTAGTCCAGATAGACACTGGGTTACAGGCCTAGAATCCAGATAAACTCGGAATACCATATTGCAAACCTAGTCAGATTCCTCCTGGTTCATCAAGAATCTTTCTAAAATCCTGCTCTCATCAGCACCCAAAGCTCATTGGATGAACACAGTAGCAGGGGGTACCAGTGTTGGCATTTACCTTGGCCTTTGTACCTTGTTCCCCTCATTACAACTTTATTGGATGGCAGTTGCTGATTTGCATAGGCAGATGCTGAGACATGTAGTTCAGTAGCTCATCATATGGCCACACAGAAACCCCAAAATCCCAGCTGAAGCCCCAGCAACTCATGAAAGTGTTAGGCCAACTGCATGCTAATCAGTACACTGCTAGGTCATGATCTAGGTGCCAGTTAGATGCTAGTTATTGTTGTGGGACATCCCGGGACTTCTTCATCCCATATTCATCCCTTGCTGTTTACACGATTTTTGTCTCTGAACTGGATATCACGGGAGATCCTGGGATCATTGTTCATATGGCATCACGTCCAGTGATATGTATCTGCTCCCAACTATATACTATCCCAGTTTTTTTTTTGTTTACACATGTTTATGGTCTCAGGATTTTTTTTAAAAAGCTGTCAGTCAAGGATGCGATTACTCGTTTTTTCACAACCTTGGTGACGTACTTCCTTTACAGTTTCCCACCATGAGCGATGCTATTGGCTGGCACAAATGTTTTTTCAAGCTTCTGCATTGGGGATGAGGGGATGAATGAGGGATCTGTGCGACTAGACCCTTGCTGTCTCTTTAAAATTTAAATCCGCCATTGAAAGCAAGCTAACGAGGGGATGAATGAGTGATCTGTGCAATCAGACCGTTCTCTTATCTCTGAGCCCACCTCTGGTCACCATTTCCGGTCATCACCTAGTATTGAGATATCTTGTCCTGGGCTGTTTACATGTCCAATTTCCCGAATCCTCCCATGACTTTTAAAAAAATCGCTACAAACCGCGGGATGGAAAGTCCTGCTGGTTGAGGGATAAAAGTGACCCCCTTCCAAAAAGCTCGGGACCATCACGATGTATGTGTAAACAACCAGGGATTGACACGAATTCTTCCCACTACATTTTCATCGTGTAAACGGCACCCTAGGCTCAGGAAAGGTCGGCAATGGGAATTGCACTGCTGGCCCTTCCATTAGGCAGAGTGAGGCTTCCACCCCACACAGCTGATTTTGGCTGTGTCATGAAAGGGAAGCTAATTGTTAGCTATTTAACATACTGTATTTTTATTGTATGTTTACCATCAGGATGGGGGAGAAGTGACTATGGAATTTCTGCCTTGGGTGTCAAAGCAATTTGACAAACGTTAGATAGGATGCACCTCCATCTCTTTCTGTCTATGTGTCTGTCTGTCTCTCTCATTTGCTGACATGCCTCAGACAGTAAAAATGTTTGGGTCTGTTTTGGGCAGACAAGGGTCAGAAGAAGAGAAACTACTCAAAGGAGAAATTGCATAAACTTTGTTACATGGGCTTTATAGAGACTGGTGTGTTCTTGTTGGCTTGTAATAGGATAAAGTAAGAGGGTAAATATATTTAGCCAATGTATTTAGAATGGATTTTTTTTTTTGGCAGAGATGCTCCCTGAAATGGCAAATACACCTGTTTTTTTCACATCATGTGATTTTCCTCATTTGCATATTTTGAACATTGGAAACTGTTTAATGCAGTGTAGATGTGTAAATAGCTATTGCTTAAAACAATTTGTAAGCCGCTCTGATAGCCGTGTGGCTGAAGAGCGGGGTATAAATAAATAAATAAATAAATAAATAAATAAAAATAAAAAATGTATGTATGACTTTTATTTGTAAGTAACGGTAGAGGCACAAATAGGTTAATTGTAGGGAATATACATTCCCCTTAACTTTCAGTTTTGCCCTTTAATTGAGGGAACTCCAGAGACCTTCAGAGCAGAAGTAGACAGAGCTCCATTGTGTCTCAGCCCCAGCAGTGGATGAAATGCCCTTTCCTCCATTCCAACTGCCACTGCTGTGGCCTTGAAGGGAGGAGAGATGAAGAGGCAGGACAGCTCCATCTTCCCTCATCCCCAGCAGCAGATGAAAGAACACAGTTATTGGTTGGACTTAATTTCCTCCCCCACTGTCATTCACTTTCCCTTAGGTTTCTTGTCTTATTTAGAGGGTAAGCCTGAGGGCAGGGAACTGTCAAATCAACAATTTGTAAGCTGCTCTGGGAGTCATTTTGGCTGAAGGGCAGAGTATAAATCCTCTAAACAAACAAACTTCAGGTTTTTCTGCAAGATAACAACTTATCTGGACTCATCTCAGTCTGGTTTCAGGTCATGATACAATACCCAAACAACCTGAGTTGCCCTAATCAGCAGTCTCCTTCAGGTGAAAGAAAGGGGATGTCCCATTTTGTTGATCTTCCTGAATCTTCCAGTGGCTTTTGATATCGTTGGCCATGTATACTACTAGACCAGTTCTGTGGGAAGGAATAGAAGGTATTGTGTCATAGTGGTTCTGCCTCTGTCTATGGCAGTGATGGGCAACTTTTTGAGCTTGGTGTGTCAAACTTCGCCAAAAAACTGAGCATAACTCGGGTGGTGTGTCACTTAGAGGAAAAAACATTATTTCGCGATATTTACTGTTTAAATAACATAAATGTATTCAGTTCCCCTTCCACATTTGCGACTTCGACTATTCGCGGAAAGCCTCCCACCCACCCACTTCCCCCCTCCCTTCCCCAGGCACCAACAGGCTTCTCATGAAGCCTGTCGCTGCCTTGGCAAGGGGAAGGTGGAAAACCTCCCACCCACACACTTCCCCCCTCCCTTCCCCAGGCACCAACAGGCTTCCAAGGCTCCTGCCCGCCGCCTTACCCAGCCTTTCCGAGGTGGCTCCAGGGAAGCAGGCAGGCCTCAGGGCTAGCGGTGGCAATCTGGGCTTCGTAGCCCCACCCGCCACTTTCCTCCCCCCTCCCACCCTCCCTAAAGTGGTGATCTGGGCTTCGAAGCCCCGCCCGCCACTTTAGGGAGGGTGGTGAGGTTGCGGGGGGTGGGAGGACTAGCCACGTGTCACCACAAATGGCTACGCGTGTCAGTGGTGATACATGTGTCATAGGTTCACCATCACCGGTCTATGGGTTGAGTTCCCAAAAGTGGCATTGGAGAATTCCTGTTCATCCCTATGGCTATTATGCCATGGGTTCTATCTTATCCCCCATGTCCTTTAATATTTATATGAAGCCACTGGGTGAGATCATTGGAAGTGCTGGGTTTGGATGCCCTCCGTGTGCTGATGACACGCAACTCTACTTTTCTTTGTCACTAGAATAACTTGCAAGTGATGGACCAGTATTTGGATGCTGTAATGGGCTGAATGAGGGCCAATAAATTTAAGCCGAGTCCTGATAAGCTGGATGCTCTGTGGACGGATGGTTCCAGATACATGGCTTGGGTAAGTGAACAGCCCTGGATAAGGTTGCACTTCCTCCCTCCCAGGAGTAGGTACAAAGCATGGAGAGTACCCCAGATCCATCTCTGTCACTGGAGGTCCAAGTGGACTCTGTGCTTGGAGTGCCTGGGGCTGGCTTCAGTTGGTCCACCACCTATGGTTTTCCTGGACAAGGATAACCTGGTCACAGTAATTTATGTAACAGTAATCTTCCAATTAGAATACTGCAATGCTCTCTATATTGGTCTGCCCTTGAAGACAACTCAGAAATGTGAGGTAGTGCAAAACACTGTAGCTAGATGACTGGAACACCATATAGAAGCCATATAATACTGGTTTTAAAGGGATTGCACTGGTTGCCAATATGCTTCTGATCTGAATTCAGTGTGCAATGATGACAGTTAAAGCTCTGCATGGCCTGGGACCACAGTACTTGAAGGAGAATTTCTCTCCATATATGTCTGCTCAAGGATGAAGATTTGCAAGAGGCTCCCCTTCTGCATCTTATCTGTGGGAACAATACACTTTGTGAGGATGTGGGAGAAGATCTTCTGTATTTTGGTGCCCTGCTTGTGGAATGCTTTCTTTCTGGAGGCTTCATTCATTAAAACACACCTTTTTATTGAAGCCTAGTGATTTCATTCAAATCTTCTGTTATGTGCCTTCGGGTCAACTCTGACTTATGGCAACTCTGTTGTGGGGTTTTCTTGGCAAGATTTGTTGTGATGAGCTTTGCCATTGCCTACCTCCAAGGCTGAGAGAGTGTGACTTGCCCAAGGTCACCTAGTAGTCATCCAGTGGTTTTCCATGGCTGAGCAGGGGTTCAGCTCCTGGTCTTCTAGAGTACTTGTCCAACATTCAAACAGCTTGTTATATACCATACATGATTTCAACTATTGGAAATGTTTAATACACTTTAGAATGTTTAAATTTTTAATGGGTTTAGATGTAAAATTGCTTTAAGTAGTTTAACCTGATTTTATTGTAAGCTACCTAGAGATCTTACTCTATATAGTGGGATATAAATATCTGAAAAACAAGAACTATATGCATGGAAGTAAAATACTGTTGAGTAGCAATAGGAGAGCCTGATTTATCTCATGACACTGTTATAGCACTATTATTCCACTTTAATTGCTCTTGCTGCCTCCTGTGAAAGCCTGAGATTTGCAGTTTAGAGAGGGGCATTTAGCATTCTCAGTCAGAGAGCTCTTAGACCTCACTAAACTACAAACCCCAGAATTCCACAGGAGGCAGCCAGAGCTGTTGAAGTAGAATAACATCACTATAACAGTGTAGTGTGATCCTCTCCAGTCACCTATCGCCACCACTTACGACTCCTCGAATGCTTTCATCAGCGCTGTATATGCACAGTCCTAAATATACACTGGACTGACTATGTGATGAATGTTGCTGTCCTTGAGCAAGCAGGGATCACGAGCATTGAGGCCATGATATTGAGAACACAGCTGCGCTAGGCAGCGCACGTTTCTAGGATGGAGGACCATCGCCTCCCCAAAATAGTACTCTACAGTGAACTCGCCATGGGTCAGCGTAAGAGGGGTGCTCCAAAAAAGTGATACAAGGACTCCCTGAAACAACATCTCAGGCTTGGCCAAATTGATCTCCAACAATGGTCTGCCCTGGCCTCACATCGGGAGGCATGGAGACGCACTATCCACAATGCTGCCACCTTATTTGAGAGCTCACGCCGAACAAGTCTTAAAGAGAAACAATAACACAGAAAGAATCACAACCCAGAAACATCACCCAAGGAGACCTTCTGCTGTGCTTTCTGCAACCGACTTGTTTATCTCGGATTGGCCTTTTTAGTCATCAGCGCGCTTGCAGAAAGTGCGGGATGAGTCCTTTCTGAATCTTCTTTTATGAAGAAAAGCCAGAGAGAGAGAGAGAGACAGAGAATGCTCTGGGTTAAGATCCCCCTTCATCCATTATCTGTCCAGTGTTAGTCAGCAAGCAAAATAGCTTATTTTTATTTATTTTATTGTACTTAAAATATTCCTGTATCACTTCCCAGCCAATAAGGAGTCCTGAGGCGATGAACAAATAAAAGCCAATTAAAATAATACAATGATAAAAACATTTTAAAAACAGATTAAAATACTCTTTAAAAAAACTCCCAAAAGCCATCTAAAAACAATCCCAGAATCTAGTTTTGAAACAGTTAAAACAGCAATTTCAAACATTGAGTGCCAGTGATCCCAGAGGTGCCAGCATTGTTTTGGCTGCCTGCTACAAGCTTAAAAGAGATGGGGCCAGCTTAATTTCCTTTGGTAGGGAGTTCCACAGTCAAAACGCTGCTACAGATAAAGCCCTGTTATGTGTTCCCATGAATCTAACTTCACAAGGTGTTGGGACACACAACAGGGCCTCCTCCTCAAATTTCTGGCAGGCTCATATAGGAGGAGGTGATCTTTCAGATATCTTGGCCCCAGGTCTTTTAGGCCTTTGTAGATAAACACGGGCACTTTGAATTGAGCTCAGAAGCAAATTGGAATCCTATGTACCATATATTCTGGCATATAAGATGACTTTTTCAGCCTGTAAAATCAGCTGAAAAGTCAGGGGCCGTCTTATACGCTGGATACATCTCGGACTTGGAATCACAGAGGTGGCTGGCTGGGGGGAAGCTTGCTAGCCACCTTATCCCCCCCCCCGCCCAGTGCAGCTGCACAGAGGGAGCCTTGCTGGGTTGGTGAGGGTCTTCTCTGTGATTCTGAGTCATGGAGAGGATCGTCTTCCACTCACCAAGGCTGCAGGGGGGGGGGAAGCCTGGCTGGACGGGAGGTGGCTGAGCCTCTCACTGGCTGGCCAGCCATCCCCCATGATTCTGCAACTCCCGAGGAGGCTGTCCAGCCTCCTCGCGGGTTGGGGAATAGCGGGAGGTGGCTGAGCCTCTCCCCCACTTGGCCAGTCATCCCCTGTGATTCCCCAACTCATGAGGAGGCTGGCCAGCCTCCTCATGGGTTGGAGAATTGCAGGAGGTGGCTGAGCCTCTCCCCCGTTGGCCAGCCATCCTCTGTGATTCCCCAACTCGCTGGCCAGCCATCCTCCGTGATTGCCCAACTCCCGAGGAGGGTTTTTTTGGGGGGCGGGAAGAGGGAGGAAAGTGCTTGAGTTTTAGGAACTCTCTTTGCTTGAAGGCTGGATTGGGTTCATTTTACTGCATTTTGAAGGGACTGTAGGAGAGCGATTAGTTCTGTCATTAAATTTTTGCAAACTAGACATTAGGCACATCACAATCTGGTATTCTTCCCGGATTGGGAACACTCTCATGCCAACACTCCATGCATCTGGTGAAGTGGACTGCAATCTACAAACACTTATTCCAAATGAAATCTTTAAGGTGCCACAAGACTTTTATATATTCCAATTGCATTAAGGAAAAATTGTGTGCCACCATGTGGTAACAAAACTTCCACGCTTTGGTAGCAACTGTCCATAGCTGTTTCCCCAGAAACTTAACCACTTTCCCTAGTGCAATCCTATACATGCATACTCAGAAGTAAGATAATTAACTTCAATGGGATTTATTCCCACATAGATAAGTCTGAGAGTGCAAGTTCAGAGTTTCTATGTGCTCATCATTTGTTCATTTTTAATTGTTTGATTTTTGCTTTATGTTTTATAAACTAGCTGAGCTATACTCTGTAAAAAATGGGATAAAGATTCCGGAAACGTATTCTTTAGTAATCTCCAGTTCATACGGCCTAACCCCTTTCCATCTCACTTTAGTAAACAGACCATTATCTTTATTGCATTTTCTTGACTCAGTGTTTCTCTTCATTCTGGAAGATGTGGCTTCAGGTATGGGCAACAGGGTTCCAAAGGAAAACTCAGTTTTGATTAAAAGAGGAGTGCTGTAATCTGAGTCTTAAATGGCTTGCCCTGTGACGACTTCTTCACCTCTTTATTCTAAAAAAAGTTGCCCTACCCATAGTGTGTGTCTGTGTGTGTGTACACGTGTACATGTGCCTTCAAGTTCCTGTTGACTTATGGTGACCCCATGAATTTCTTAGGGTACTTTTTCTTATACATTCTTTTAGATTTTATTACAGTGGTCCCTTCACATTTGCGGGGCCAGCCTCCTCATGGGTTGGAAAATTACTGGAGGTGACTGAGCCTCTTCCCAGCCAGGCTGCCATTCCCTGCAATTCCTGAGCCAGCTTCGGGAAGGCTTCAGGAAGGGTGGCTGGCTGGAGGGGGGGGGAAGTTTTCCAGCCACCATCTGCCCTCCCCGAAGCCACGAAGGGGAGCCCGATCACGGATTCGGGGAGGGCGGGTGATGGGGGGTTGTCTTATATGGCAAGTATACCCTAAAGTCTTTATTTTGACTTTAAAATTGGAAGGTCATCTTATATGCCCAGTCATCTTATATGCCAGAATATATGGTAGTTCTTGCAGGACTGTTATTATATGATCTCTAAAATGCACACCTGACACCCAGGGCCTGTTTAACCAGTCTGCCAAATCAGCATTGGGAGGGGGGGCGGAGGTCAAGAGGTCTCCCTGGTGGCCTCCTTATCTGACGAAGCACCCTGTCCTACCCTCCTCCTCAAAAAACCTCCTGCTGGCTTTTTTAAAAAACCAAAAAAACCCCAGCATCTCCCAAACTAAAGAGAAAGAGAAAGAAGCAGCCGCCCTCCGTGGCAGAAGCTGGAGGGAGTTTGCTGCTGCAAAATGCAAACCAGCCAGGCATGGAGAGGGGTGAGTGTGTGTGTGTGAGAGAGTGAGAGACAGGGATTTGAGGGTTGTCTATTTCCCTCAGAAAGGGCTTCTTTCTTCCCAGGGCCGGTTTAACCTGTCTGCCAAATCAGCATTGGCAGGAGGCCCCGAGGTCAAGAGGGGGCCCTGAGGTCAAGAGAGGGCCCTGTGTTGGCCTCCTTAATCTGATGAAGGAGACAGCCAGGAGACAGCCTGGAGGAGCCCCCTCTTACCCTCCTCCTCCAAAAACCTCCTGCTGGCTTTTTAAAAAAAACAAACAAAACAGCCTCTCCAAAACTAAAGAGAAAGAGAAAGAAACAGCAGCCCTCCTTGGCAGAAGCTGGAGGGAGAGGCATGTCAGAGAGGGTGAGTGTGTGTGTGAGAGAGAGACAGGGAATTTGAGGGTTGTCTCCCTCAGAAAGGGCTTCTTTCTTCCTTTCCTTTCCTTTCCTTTCCTTTCCTTTCCTTTCCTTTCCTTCCTTGCATATAGATCCCCTCCAGCCCATCTTTCCAGATGCTTTTAACATGTCTTGGTTCCTCTCCCCTCCCTCCCCCCCCTTGGTCTTCTTCAGCTTCCTTCCCTTGCTGCCAACTGAGTTCAGCCTGCAAAAGAAATTTGTGTGTGTTTGCCCATGTGCCTTCAAGTCATTTCTGAGTAAGGCCGACCTACCATGGGGTTTTCTAGGGAAGGTTTGTTCAAAGGGGTCTGCCTTTGACTTCCTTTGAGGCTGAGAGAGTGTGACTTGCCCAAGGTCAGCCAGTGGGTATTCATGGCTGAGTAAGGATTCAAACCCTGGTCTCCATAGTCATAGGGCAATGCTGAAACTTCTACAACACTCTAGCTCTTTTAACAGAAGAATACAAAGAATATAAATTAACATTTGGAGTAATATTACTGGGAACAATGGTTTTATTGTTGTCACTAAAACACCAGTATCGCATTAGTGTTATGTGAGAGGCATTGGCCTAGAGCAGTGGTTCTTAACCTTTACTTTACCAGGGACCCCCTTTAAATATCTTTTGTTGCCCCAAGACTTAACTCAAGATTTAAAACCCTAATAATAATAACTAACAATAATAGCTAACAACAACAACAATACAATTACACCATCCATTAAACTTTCCCTCAGAGACACTCTTGCTTCTTCCTGCAAGTTTGTGGCTGGAGTGGATTGAATGGCAATGTGCAGGCCAAGCCAGCCAGCCTTTGCCTTGGTTCCTGTCACATGGCTGCTCCACTACAGGGAGGAGGTGGGCCAAGCAGTTTTCAAGGCTTTGTGGACCCCCTGGGAGGACATTGCAGACCCCAACTTAAAAACCACTGGGCTAGGGAATGCTGGAAAAGGAACAATGCAACCAGACCTTGAGAAGGGTGCTGGCAGGAGGATTCTGGGAGGTGTAATCCAAGAGTAACTTTCCCAGGCTCTAAATGCAGCCTAGAATCATAGGGCCGGAAGGGATCCCAACAGCGATCCCATCCGATCGGCTTCTGCCCTGAAGGAACACACAATCGAAGCATTCCTGACTGATGGCCACCCAACCTATGTTTAAAAAAACCCCAAAGAAGGAGACTCCACCACACTCTAAGGCAGTGTATTCCACTTCCAAACAGCTCTTACTGTCAGGAGGTTCTTCCCAATATTCAGGTGGAATCTCTTTTCCTGTAGTTGGAACCCATGGCTCCGTGTCCTAGTCTCTGGAGCAGCAGAAAACAAGCTTGTTCCTTTCTCAGTATGACATCCCTTCAAATATTTAAACATGGCTATCACGTCACCTCTCAGCCTTCTCTTCTCCAGGTTAAGCATACCCAGCTCCCTAAGCTGTTCCTCATAGGGCATAATGGCTTCCAGACCTCCCACCATCCTTCTCAATATCTTTCTTGAATTGTTGTGCCCAGAACAGTATTCCAGGTAAGTTCTGACCAAAGCAGAATGGAGTGATACTATTACTTCCCTTGATCTAGACACTACTCCTATTAATACAACCTAGAATCGCATTGGCATTTTTTGCTGCTGCATCACACTGCTAACTCATGTTCAGCTTGTAGTCCACTCTTTCTTTTCTTTGAGGAAATGTACACCATTACGTTAATTGCTAATAAACAAAAAATATTATATTAGTACTTATAATATAGTTCTTAAACTAAATTATTGGTGGCAAATTATGTAATATAGTCGTCCCCTCTTATCCACTGGGGATTGGTTCGGGTGTGTGTGTGTGGATTCTGAAAACCATGAATAATAGTGAATGCTATTGAAAATAATGGGACTTCTGGTTTAAAATACCATAGAGTTGCCTTGGAGGGCCTAGAAAACAGCTAGGGAGGATACATTTTCTAGGAAGACTCTATGGTAGGTGTGCTGTTTTATGTCCCATGGATAATGAATCCGTGGATCCGGGGGTCCTACTGTAATTTGAACATCCTGTACGGTGAATAGGTTAGGTTACATTGTCCTGAAATAAACATATGGGCCCCCCCAAATTCCTTAAACCGGCCCTGCTGACACCAGTCTGGCTGCTGCATTTTGTACCAGCTGCAGCTTCTGAACACTTTTCAAGGGCAGTCCCACATAGAGCTCATTACAGTAGTCTAATCAAGAGGTAACTAAGGCATGAACAACTGTGGCCAGATCTGCCTTTCCCAAGGAAGGGCACAGCTGGTGCAACAGCCAAAGCTAGGCAAAGGTGCTCCTGGGCACTGAAGCAACTTAGCTTTCCAGGAGCAGTGCTGGGTCCAAGAGCACCCAAAAGCTACAAACCTGATCTTTCAGAGGGAGAGGAACCCTATCCAGAACAGGCTGTGATCCCAATCCCAGGTTGGTTTTCCTACTTACTGGCAACACTTTCATCTTGTCTGGATTACACCTCAGTCTATTCACCTGCATCCAGTCCTTTACTACATCCAGGCAATGATTCAGTACTACCACAGCAAAACAGAGGTAGAGCTGGTTATCATCAGCATACTGATGACATCGATCCCCATATATAAGGAGCCCTGGTGGCGCAGTGGTTAAATGTCAGTACTGCAAGCATTATGAGTTCATTCCCGGAGGGCCCCAGGTTGACTCAGCCTTCCATCCTTCTGTAGGTCAGTAAAATGAGTACCCAGCTTGTTGGGGGCAACTAGCTAACACACTGTAAACCACTTAGAGAGTGCTTTGTAACTGATAAGCAGTATAGAAATATTAATGCTATTGCTACCCTGACAGCCCCCATCTTGGAATACCAAATAATTGGTTATATTTAATAATTTGGCTAAGGTGGCCATCCATGTGATTACAGGTAAACCAGGGACCAGGGTGGGATTCATGTATGCACCAAAGGAAGAGCCGGTAGAAATTTCCAAAAACAAACACTCTCAAGTAGGACTCAACAGCTGGAGGTGAGTCATCACTAATCCACTCAGTGATAGCAAAAGACCCTTATTGCTTGCAAATAGGATTTTTCTCTCCTTTCCCCTCTAACGATAGACCTTGCCTGTTTCCTATTCAGTTCTAAAGAATTGATAGTTAACTATCATTAATTCTTCCAGGGTACCCTTTGTATTAGCCTGGGAACCTCTGAGGACCATAGTATTTCAGCCACAACTCCTATCACTGCAGGTGAACTATTTCATATAAATATTGTCCTAAAATACCACCAAATTGCATACAGTTCCACTTCCTTCCTCCATGCTACCGTTCTGCTGTGCACCCTCAGAATGCAATTTTGAGATCCCACTGTTGCAGGAATCTCTGCTCTACAGGACAGGTGTCATATCACCCATCATCCCCTCACTGTATTCCCCTATCCAAATACTTCCTACTATTTTCGTTAGCTTTGTGTGAGTGCTGTGATACTATTTTCCCAATAAAGATAATTTAATTGTACCCTTTTGCTTACAGTCTCCTCCTTAGTACCAGTATACATAGGTCTAAAAGGTCCTGCCATTACCCACCTCCTGCATTGCCAAGTTGAGTGTATTAATTCCCCATCTTAATATTAGTATATTAGAAGGTCCTAGCATTTCAGGTAACACCCAAAGCTCTGGATGACTTCTCCCAGCAGCTTCATGTAGACACTGAAAAGTATAGGGGACAGTGTTGACCCTCCGTGGAACCCCACAGGCCAATGGCCAAAAGGCCAAACATCAGTTCCCCAGCACCGCCCTCTGGGAACACTCAGATGCAAATAGAAATACAGCATAAAAAAATACAAGTCAATAGAAGCATGTTCTCTGCATCACTGAAAGCTATTTTGAAACTGGCAGTTCAAGCCCCACCCCCCCCGGAATTGTCTTAATCACTATCATACCCCATTACCACTTTTTGTAAAATAAGTATATTTGAAAATTCCTTTGTTGGATCTGTAGCAGCCTGCTGTCTTATCACACTGACTTAAAACAGAATCTGTGGATTTCATATTTTATCAGTCCTTCATATTCTTGTTCACTAAAGTTGCACAGAATATAGATTCCCCAGATCACTGATGTGGACTGTATTCTAATTTCATTTCCTTAAACAAACAAATAAATAAACAAAGAAGGTTCCAGAAATACTCTGGAAAAATGCAGTTACTTGGCTGGCTTTTCTTATATTATTGTTGTTGTGTGCCTTTAAGTCATTTCTGACTTATGGTGTCCCTAAGGTGAACCTGAAGCTGAAAGGGTGTGATTTGCCCAAGGTAACCCAGTGGGTTATCATGACTGAGTGGGGATTTGAACCCTGGTCTCCAGAGTCATAGTCCAACACTCATTGCATTTACATCGCAATGAAAATTATGTTTCCTGTGACATAGCATTGCTTATTGTGCAAAGATTTATGGAGAATTTTTGAGACTTGATTCATTTGGAGTGATAAACTGTATGTTTTTATCCTGAGCTGTATTTTGTTTTGCTGTTAACTGTACTTGTAGGCATCCCTGACAGCTGTGACAGGTTCACTTTATATGTCCCAATTGCTTAGTTATGAAGCATCCTTTCCAGTTAAGTGCAAAAGCTGCTGAGATTTTATTTTTTACAAATAAAGATTTGCAGTTTGGTGAGTCAAAGCTGTGTTAGCAAATGCTGGGCTCTTATCCCACTTGTAATCCATTAAAATCTGTGGATTTGTTGGAATTGACTCGGTTACTGTAAGGACAGAAGAAGAATCCTGAGTAGCAGACCTGAGAAAAATGGGGAGAACTTCCCTTTCAGGACTCCATCTCCTAGAATTCCCTAGCCAGCATGGGCAGTGGCCCATGGAATTCTGGAAGCTGCCATCCAAAAAAGGAACTTTTCCAAACCCTGGGCCTGATGTAGGCAAGGTCTATGCCATTCCTGCTGCTGGGTGATCAGCTGGGCTATAGAGCAATGTGGGTGTGGCTTCTGGGACAGCATTAAGGTCTGGCCCTATCATCAGACATGGGGTGGGCAGCTGTTTCAGGCATCAGATGCTTGGAGCACCAGCAACCCTTTGACCATTCCTCCCAAGTTCCCTGGCCATTCACCTGAGTTAGGGTACACAGGTGTGTGCCACTTAACACATGGCTTGCCCTGAATTCATTCCACTGGCCTCCTGCCCTCAGTTGCGCATGCTGCAGTCCCATCACAAATGCTGAAATAAGATACAGCTGTCATTGCACTTGCCTTCCATACATAAAAAAGGAGGCATTTTGTCCATTGTTTCAGGCAACAAAATATCTTGGTGTGATGAACCCAGTCAAAACTCCAGTCACTCGAACAACAGGCATTAGTCCAAATGCTTTACTGCAAGGAATCAAAGTGAACTGCATCAGGTCATTGACTGATCTCAGGCAAGCACGCCAAAAGCACAGCACTAGTATCTAACTCAGGTTTTGTTCTCCCCCCATCCACCTGGCTAATTGGAGTCTGTCTGTACCAAGCTGTAACTCCCTAATTCCCTTCCCAGGAACATCCTTCAGCTGTCTGCAGATAGTACCCACCACAATCCAACCCCAACCAACCTTTACACAGTGCACTCCACTCATGTCCAGGCTCTGGCTAACAAGCAGGACTAACAATATCTAACTAATACAACAGCAGACAATACTTAACTATATAGCTAATAGCCAGAGTTCTGACACTTGGACATGTTGGCTCCATGGAAGGTACAGAAAATGGACAAGGGTTCCTTTCCTAAAGTCTTTAGATCAGGGATAGGCAACTGCAGTTGCATGGAAGGCATTGGCCAATGTTTGCACTTGAGTCCCTCTCCTGTACTTCACTTGTGCACTGGAAGTGACATCACTGTGCTTAAGTCCGTTCAGCAGTTCACCTACCTGGGAAGCATCATCTCCTCAGATGCCAAGATTGACAAAGAGATCAATCACAGATTAGCAAAGGCATATAGCGAATTTGGAAGACTTTACAAAAGAGTCTGGAGTAATAAACACCTGAGCTGAAGCACAAAAATCAGTGTGTATAGAGCTATTGTACTGTCTATTCTCCTTTATGGGTCTGAAACATGGGTCACCTATCACCACCACTTACGACTCCTCGAACGCTTTCATCAGCGCTGTTTATGCACAATCCTAAATATACACTGGATTGACTATGTGACAAATGTTTCTGTCCTTGAGCAAGCAGGGATCACCAGCATTGAGGCCATTATTTTGAGAACACAGCTGTGCTGGGCAGGGCACGTTTCTAGGATGGAGGTCAGCGTAAGAGGGGTGCTCCAAAAAAGCGATACAAGGACTCCCTGAAACAACATCTCAGGCTCGGCCAAATTGATCACCAACAATGGTACGCCCTGGCCTCACATCGGGAGGCATGGAGACACACTATCCACAATGCTGCAGCCTTATTTGAGAACTCACGCCAAACAAGTCTTGAAGAGAAACGGCAAAGCAGAAAGAATCACAACCCGGAAACATCATCCAAGGAGACCTTCTGCTGTGCTTTCTGCAACCGTACTTGTTTCTCTTGGATTGGCCTTTTTAGTCATCAGTGCACTTGCAAGGACTGCAACCTTGATGATTCCCAGGTATCCTGTCATGCCATGAAAGTGGGGAGGGGCAATAGCATGATGTGCTGGGGATAATGGAAATTCTGTTCAACCCATTTTAATCCATCCATCCATCCATCCATCCATCCATCCATCCATCCATCCATCTCACTTTATCTCCACATGGGATCCAAAGTGGTTTATCTATGGGGCAGCAGGTTGAGGCAGGCTGTGTCTAGAAGTTTAATCTCTAAATGGTTGATCTATTGTGTCTGTTTGTAAACCACAAGCAGGGAAATATTTTCATACAAAAGGTAAGGAACACTGCTATATCCAGCCTGCCTTTCCATACAGTGCAGCTGTTGAGTTATACTGAAACACCCACCTGTTCACCAGAGCTGGAAAATATTATTTTTTGGGCTTACACCTCTTAGGACTTTATCAGATGCAGGGGAACATGGCACAAAACCACATCCCCAACCACATCAGAAGAATGCTACAAAGACAGAAAAAGTGACATTACCAGATGATGACATCCTTCAGTTGTTCCCGGGGGGTGTAGTGCAGGCATGAATAAAGCACCCCTTTTTTTAATTGATGGACTAAGCCATCAATAAAAAGGGATGCATTATTCATGCCTGTGTCTGGTAATGTTGCCCGTTTTTGTTCTTGTAGCATTCTTCTGAGTTTTTGCCACATCTGCTAAAGTCCTAAGACTCTCCCAGACAACCTCAGCAGTCTGGGACACTGGAAAATGTAGTTTAAATAAATTACTCTGCAGCCCTGCTATGCTGCTCAGCCAGGTCATTCTAAACTGACCGTGCTGCCCTGACTGAGAAATGAGTTTTGAGAGTCTTCTTTTAAATGCTTGAATTGGTGAATGTTTTAATTGGTTTATTTAATGGTATGTATTTAGATGCTTGCATTTTTAATGTGTTTTGCATGCTTTTCATATTTATTTTTTGTTGTACACTGCTTCAAGATGTTGTTGACTGCTTCAAGATATTCTGCTTACAGTATAGAAACTGATTCATAGTCCAGAGCTCTTTCCCTGACTTCAAGGGAAAGACTCAGGGTGAATTTACACTACTACATAGTTATAGCAGTTTGACACCATTTTAACCATGGTCAATCCATCCTAATAATCTTGGGATTTAGAGTTTAGGGAGGCATTTGGACTCCTCTCATAGTGAGCTCTAGTGATGGAGCAGTTATGAGGAGTAGGTTAGAGTTCTCTAGAAAAGAATTCTAATTATTTAACCAAACTATAAATCCCAGGATTAATAGGATGGAGCTATGACAGTTAAAGTGGTTTCAAATTGCTGTAACTGTGTAGAGTAGTGTAGATATACTCTTGGGGTATATTATGGCTCCTAGGATGTTGTCCATAGGGCTGTAGGGCTGTAGCTTTAACTACTGTACCACACCAATGGAATATTTAAACACCTGCTTAATTCTCCTTCTGAAAATTAATGGACTTTTAAAGTGCTTGGTGTTATTTTTCTTATCTAAAGTCCTTATATTCTAATAACATTCTTAGTTTAGAAAACTGTCAGGTTTGGACAATGTACATTCAGTTTTACAAATATTATTGAGCGAAGAGAATTTGGTTGAAAAATAAGGCCATTTCAGCTTTACAACAACTATGCCATTAAGGCTGCTTTTCAAGTGACCTCCAGTTGTTGCATCCGCAAATGTTGCAGATATTAAAAGCCATTAATTTGAAGCTGAAATGTGTTTTCATGACAAGATCATGAGTCTAAAGGCCTCCATTCTGTTCTTAGTAATGGCCCACTGCATCTTAACTTGTCTCTTGCAAATCTGTTATAATAAAAAACCCATCTTAAGCAGTTTGAAGCTGAAGACGATGACATTGCTAGGATTGCAGACCATGATGTCTCCTCAAATAGCATACATTTCTCCTAGCCTCCTCCCCATTCTAAATATGTAAAACAAAATCTGAGATGGTTATTTGCAACATTACATTTTTTCTTGAATTGCAAGTCAATTGTTCTCTCAAGCATCTCATTTAGGATAACAGCAGAAAATGCAGGGATTGCTATAGCATGGTTATGTTGCTCTAGCTTAAAATGCAAGAGTATCATGTGAAAATTAGAGCTTCAGATAGAGTCATTTGCCTTCTTCTTGGAGTACAAAGCAGCTGTAATTGAAGGTCTTGGCACACTGGAAGAACAGCAGATTCCCCCCTGTAGATCCAAGTGGTTAGGCTGTTTCTGTGACTTTTCAGTGTTATTGGTATAGCTAGGGAAGGGGGGTCATGGCAATCCCTCCTGCTCTGCCTGTCTTTTTACTTAGCAATAGCACTTACATTTCTATACTGATTTATAGTGCTAAGCACTCTCTAAGCAGTTTACAGTGTGTTAGCTAATTGCCCCCAACAGGTTGGGTACTAATTTTACTGACCTATGGAAGGATGGAAGGCTGAGTCAACTGGGAGCCCTGCAGGATTGAACTCACAACATTGTGGCTACAGTACCAGCATTTAACCATTGTGCTACCAGGGCCCTTTCTTAATTTTATCTCTCTTTGTATGTGTCTGAAACCCACAGGTTAACAGGCTGATGGAGAACATCCAAAGCAAAACAGAAAATAGGGAACTATGGTTTAAGGTAGGCATGTTTGCTAAGACATGGTCCATGGAGTAAGAAGCTATAAACTAGGGGTGGAAATTGTGTGTCATTCCAGATGTTGTTGGACTGCAGTGCCCATTGTATTTCAACAACAGTCCAACAATATTCAGAAGGCTAAACATTTGCCATCCTTGTTGTGAACCAGAGATTAGGGGCATTAAGGACAATTTACTCTAGCTTCCCTGCAGTCCAAACAACACAGGGCTCTTGTCCCAATTTGTATCTGGACAGTTCTGAGGATGTCTGAGGCAAAACCAGGAGTAAGAAAGGGTAAAGCCATATAAAACATTTTTTTAAAAAAGCCTGGGAAAATCCATGTGGGAAAACCTGGATGGGTCTGGTGCAGGAATGCAGGAGTCCACACCTGCATGCTGGCCTGTATTGCTGGATGTTGCTGCTGCTGGTATTGCTCTGAAGCTGGGAAGGAGGCCCTCAGCATATGATCAAGGCCCCCTGCATGTGACCCAACCTTGATCACATCAATAGGAGTATAGTGCCTAGATCAAGGGAAGTAATAGTGCCACTCTATTCTGTTTTGGTCAGACCTCACCTGAAATATTGTGTCCTGTTTTGGGCACCGCAATTCAAGAAGGATATGGACAAGCTGGAACATGTCCAGAGGGTGACCAAAATGGTGGGAGGTCTGGAAGCCATGCCCTATGAGGAGCGGCTTAGGGAGCTGGGTATGTTTAGCGGGGAGAAGAGAAGATTAAGCGGGGATATGATAGCCATGTTTAAATATTTGAAGGGATGTCATACTGAGGATGGAGCAAGCTTGTTTTCTGCTGCTTCAAAGACTAGGACATGGAGCAATGGACTCAAACTACAGGAAAAGCGATTATTTCACCTAAACATCAGGAAGAACTTTCTGATAGTAAGAGCTGTTCAGCAATGGAATGCGCTGCCTCAGAGTGTGGCACAGTGTCCTTCTTTGGAGGTTTTTAAACAGATGCTGGATGGCCATCTGTCAGGAATGATTTGATTGTGTATTCCTGCAAAGCAGGAGGTTGGCCTTTGTTGTCTCGTTCAACTCTATGATTCTATGAAACCGTCTCTTCTTGTTGCTTTCTCTAGCCAGTCTCACCTCATTTTGAGCTTTCCATCATCAATGGCTTTTAAAAAGGAAACAGAGGGCATGTTCCACTTGAGACTCTGGAGAAGGTTTGGAGTGGGCCTGAACCTGTAGTCCTCCATAGCAGTCTTGATTGGGACTGCACCTACCTGCACCTACTATATGCTGAGAATAAAAGCTTCCATTGGTATGAATGGTAGCTTTTCTGTCAATGCAAACAGCAGATGGCATAGATGTATGTGATTGGATCAGGACCATAGAATATAGGTTGGAAAGAGTTAAAGTCAAGGTGTACTTGTCCATTGTCCCCTTCACACCTGCTGTTTACTTTTTCAAAAAAAATCACATGGATGCTAATTGTCGCATCTCATCTCATTTGTCCTCAAGGGGCCCTGCAGTTATTATGAGGATCTGGAAAAACACCAGCATACCTACCTTTCCTTGTTTTCTATAGCTGAAATATGGCTAGGTAAGAGAGACCTCTTAACACAGAAATTAAAAGAGGTTTTAATAACTTTAATCAAATGCTTTCCCAAGGAATGCCCTAGTCATGCAAAAGGCTTAGCAGGCAAAAGGGACTTGCTTATGGAGATTTTTTTTTTAGTCATCCTTTAATTAGCCCTGATAATGAGGCCTCATTTTAAAGGAAATCTTAAGTTAATGGCCTTGGTATTGAATGACCTTGTGGTGGGGGAAGGCATTTCTCTCTTTCTCATTCTGTCTGCCTGAAATGCAAATAATAAAGGTGGTTTTGGCTTGTAGCCAAACTTCTATAATGGAACATTCTTAGTTTGAAATGGACTTGTCTTTTGGGTATTTTGAAGAAGGGCTCAGCCTGCTATAATCAGGTGCTATGCTCTTATCAGGAAGAGCTTGCCATCTCTCTCTCTCTCTCTGGCTTCTCTTCGCAAACGAAGATTCAGGAAGGACTCATCCTCAGCTTTCTGCAAGCGCGCTGATGACTAAAAAGGCCAATCCGAGATAGACAAGTCCGATTGCAGAAAGCACAGCAGAAGGTTTCCTTGGGTGATGTTTCCGGGTTGTGATTTTCTGCATTGTTGTTTCTCTTCAAGACTTGTTCGGCGTGAGTTCTCAAATAAGGCTGCAGCATTGTGGATAGTGTGTCTCCATGCCTCCCGATGTGAGGCCAGGGCAGACCATTGTTGGTGATCAATTTGGCCGAGCCTGAGATGTCGTTTCAGGGAGCCCTTGTATCGCTTTTTTGGAGCGCCCCTCTTACACTGACCTGTGGCGAGTTCACCGTAGAATACTATTTTGGGGAGGCGATGGTCCTCCATCCTAGAAATATGCCCTGCTCAGCACAGCTGTGTTCTCAATATCATGGCCTCAATGCTGGTGATCCCTGCTTGCTCAAGGACAGCAACATTTGTCACATAGTCAGTCCAGTGTATATTTAGGATTGTGCGTAAACAGCGTTGATGGAAGCGTTCGAGGAGTCGTAAGTGGTGGTGATAGGTGACCCATGTTTCAGACCCATAAAGGAGAATAGACAGTACAATGGCTCTATACACACGGATTTTTTGTGTTTCGCCTCAGGTGTTTATTACTCCAGACTCTTTTGTAAAGTCTTCCAAATGCGCTAAGTGCCTTTGCTAATCTGTGATCTTGCCATATAGTCTGAAGCATTCCACATTCTTGTGATACCTGGGCAGGGAACAATTTTTTTCTTCCCATCCTCTGCTCTAGAATTTGCTTGGTTTCCTTGTGTTCAGCTCAGGTTATCACTGACACAGGGGAGGGAAAGCTCCTAATTTTTCCTTATGCATGCCCATTAATTCATCACTTTTTTTTTTTTTTTGTGGCTTGCTGAGAACAGTTCAGTTGTGCCCTCTGACCATGACTCATCAGAGTTTGATCATTTAATTTGAACAAATAATTTTAAATCACTGAATGACATCTTTTTGGAGGTTCTTAATGGGACTTTCATCTTGTATAGCTTGCCAAATTGATTTTCCTTGGAATGGCATTTAGTTTGGGGAGGGAAAAAACCCATAGGTGATTGAAAATGTTAGTGGTAGAGAGGGGCCAACATCAGGAAGAAAAATGTCCACATCTCATATAACCTGATCCAACAGCCAGTGCTTTGGCACTGTGGATGTACAGATTGCCACTGTGGCTTGTGGTGTTGTTGCGAGTTGCCGGCTCCAAGGTTCACTCAGCCTTCCATCCTTTCATACGTCAGTGAATTGAGTACCCAGCTTGTGGGGGGCAATTAGCTAACACACATTGGAAACTGTTTAATGCAGTGTAGATGTGTAAATAGCTATTGCTTAAAACAATTTGTAAGCTGCTCTGATAGCCTTGTGGCTGAAGAGCGGGGTATAAATAAATAAATAAATAAATAAATAAAATAAATAAATATCTCCTGTGAGGCTGTGACTATACCTGCAATTATGTAGTGTGTACAGTACTGTAATGCTATGAACAGGATTACTACTACTTTAAGCACCCTTCCCCTATCCAATGCCCACCAGTTGGAGCAAAACTCCCAACATCCCCATTAGCCATGCTCACTGGGGATGATGGGAATGGCTGACATAAATTCTCTGTCTTTGTGTGTGTGTGTGTTTGCTTGTTCTTTTTTCCCTAAACAAGGTGTATTTAAAATTAATCTGTTCATGCCATAAATTATGATGGTTACAAATTCTGACCCACTCTCAACTGCAGCTGAAGATTTACGAGCATATAAAACCCTGTGTGCATTTCCATATGATTTGTTCCTGATTTGTTCCTGACCCTGTTCTTCTTGGAGGCAAAACACAAAGTGAGTTATGCTGTGACATCCGCTCTCTGGAAGCCTATAAAAGTTACTCTTGTGTTTAACTCATTTCATATTCTTGCTGTGTTAACTCTGGGTTTCATGAAGACAAATAGGAAACATGTTGATTGCATAAAGTCTTGGTATGGGAAATCCGCAGAACCAGATAGAAGAAGAAGAAGAAGAAGAAGACTTCACTAAAATATTTTTTGTTGGGGCAGGCTAATGGTGGATATAGAGCCAAGTGGTGTAACCTGCATAATCCCTGGGCATAGCTCTTGCTAGACTGTACCACTTCAAAATGTAGGGGTGGGATAATATTTTAATGTGTTAAACACATGGTTTTAATTCTCACCAAACTGGGAAAAAAACCCCTTGCACTAAGTGAGCTGTGGGATTTTTTCTTACCTCTTTGGAATTCCAGTGTACTGATGGCCAACAATAGGGCTCACACTGTGATTAGCTTTAGGATTGTAGTGGGCCCTCGGTATCTGCTGGGGTTTGGTTCCAGGACGCCCCGTCAATACCAAAATCCATGGATGCTCAAGTCCCATTATATACAAGGCATAGTGAAATGGTGTCCCTTATATAAAATGGTAAAATCAAGGTTTGCTTTTTGGATGTTTTAAAAAATATTTTCAAGCCATGTATAGTTGAATCCATGGATGCAGAATCAGTGGATATGGAAGGCTGACTGTACCAGTAGGGTTTAAAATACACCTCATGCTTCTTGAATCCATTGAGAATTCCAATGTCCCAATCTACTGACAATTAGAGTACAATATCCCTGCTGCTCAGCATCTGGGTCACTGAAAAATAACATGGAACTTAAAAAGAAAATCCCCAATATATTACATTGCCTGGTGACAAAATGTACCCAAATGGCCAAAAGTGATAGGTTTGTTGGGATGATGTTTATCCCAGCCATTTTTGTCTGGGGAAAAAAAACCCCTGTACCTGACAGGTGCATGAAACATATGGACATTGTTAAAAACTTTTCCAGTCACATGAAATTCTAGGTTTTGTTGTGTGGATTCTACAATAAAATGTGATTGGTACATGAGGGTTAAGTTGAGGTATAGCTAGTAATTCAAACATGCAGTTCCCCAACTGCAGGTGGAAGTGAGAGTTCAACAATATGAGAGCACATTTTTGAAAAGGTCTAGGGAAATACAAAGGTATTTTCCAGCTACAAGGAAGACATATGGTTTGGTACTATCCACCTCTTTTTTGAAAGACTTTTCACAGATATGGGGCCAGAGCTGAGAAGACCTTTCTCTGATCACCAGTTTTGGATCTCTGAAGGTACAGAAGAATCTCAGATGAAGACTTTAATATTCAGGGAGCAGATAGGCCTTTAGATCAGGGGTAGGAATTGTATCACCAGCTGCAATTGGCCAAAGAATTCTGATACTTCCAGAGGAATCCAGGAGATATAATTCCCTCCTAGAATGCTATTTTAACCTGTAGCACTGTCCCCCACAGCTCCCAAAAAATGAAAAATATGGACCAGAAGAGACCAGACCATCATTTCTGGTTTGAAAAAAAAAGGGGGGGATGGTATAGTACACACTGATAGGGAGACAAGTGTCTGGACCCCTGAGGGGTTGCACCCAATTATTTTTGGGTGCAGACTTTGGACCCTCTCCAGTGATTTACCACTGCTTTAAATAGTAGACTAGCACTCCTATGTTTCTTGAATTATGTCTACGCACTGTATATGTTATAGGGATTTTCTGATATTCTCTCGTGGTAGCAATATCAAGGGTCAGACTAGAAAGCTTCTCAATGCCCAGACTATAGATGGATATAGCTCTAAATTCCTGTCTCTGTGTGTAATCTTTAACCCAAGTTGCTTCTGAGGTCGGAAATTGCTACTCCAAAAAAAGGTTAACTGAGAGGTCAGGGTCAGTGACCTAACACCCTTATCTTGTAACCTATTTCCTGAAAAGCAAATGCAAATGAGAATAGGGAACCGCTGAGGAGAAAATGTCTTGAGGGGCGGAGGGGTACATCCTACAAAGAAATGACTATAAAAACTGTATGCAATCCTCATTCGGGGCTCTCTGGGTTTTTCTGGGAACGATTCCACCCTAAGAGCCCGCACGTAATAAACCTCACTTTCTGAATCTCTGTTGGGTCTGGTGTCCGTTTCTGCTACACTCTGGTCCCTCTAAGAATAGATGAAATGTCTTAGAAGTAACAGAGCTAGGATGATGTAATGGTTTGACTCATAGACTAAGGACTTTATCAGACTAATATGCAATAACGTTTCTGTCCCACCAAAAGCTAAAGCATACTTGTCCTGGCACAATAATCCTTCCTATCAGACCTACCTTCAGCCTCAGCATTAATGGAGCACGAATGGAGCTCTGTCCCCTTTTGTGCTTGTGATCTTGATGATTCTCGCAAGAAGATGTGAGTGCAGTAAATTTAAAAATACAAAAAAATACAGACACAAAACATACACACAAGCACAGAAACACTTTAAAACTTAAAAGCAAACATGGGAGGTTCATAAAAAGAGTGTTCCCTATGTGGCTGTTACCAGAACCAGAAGTGTTCTGGCATTGACACTGAAATCAAGAAAGAACAATGATGCGAAATCTTAAACGCTGGCAATACCAGCAACAAAGTGCCACAGGAGATCTATTGACAGCTTGCCCTGTCAATAAAAAAAGAACACCTTATTCTCAAGACATTACTGTGAAAGGACATCACCATTTGGTATTTACACCCTTTTGCATTCATTAGACCTTGTTGTGATACCATATTTGCTGCATCTGATAAAGTCCTAGGATTCTAATCCCTGCTCAGCCATGGAAATCTTCAGTGGGTGATCTTTGGCAACTTGTACTCTGTTAACCTCAGAGGATGCAGTGGAAAATTTGCTTTGAATAACCTTGTCAAAACCACCCCCCTCTGATAGCATTGCTAGAATTTGGGGCCAACTTAACTACACATCTCTCTCTCTCTCTGGCTTTTCTTCGTAAACAAAGATTCAGGAAGGACTCATCCCAAGCTTTCTGCAAGCGCGCTGATGACTAAAAAGGCCAATCCGAGATAAACAAGTCCAGTTGCAGAAAGCACAGCAGAAGTCTCCTTGGGTGATGTTTCCAGGTTGTGATTCTTTCTGCGTTGTTGTTTCTCTTCAAGACTTGTTTGGCGTGAGCTCTCAAATAAGGCTGCAGCATTGTGGATAGTGCGTCTCCATGCCTCCCGATGTGAGGCCAGGGCAGACCATTGTTGGTGATCAATTTGGCCAAGCCTGAGATGTTGTTTCAGGAAGTCCTTGTATTGCTTTTTTGGAGCGCCCCTTTTACGCTGACCTGTGGCGAGTTCACCACAGAGTACTATTTTTGGGAGGTGATAGTCCTCCATTCTAGAAACATGCCCTGCCCAGTGCAGCTGTGTTCTCAATATCATGGCCTCAATGCTGGTGATCCCTGCTTGCTCAAGGACAGAAACATTTGTCACATAGTCAATCCAGTGTATATTTAGGATTGTGCATATACAATGCTGATAAAAGCGTTCGAGGAGTCGTAAGTGGTGGCGATAGGTGACCCGTGTTTCAGACCCATAAAGGAGAATAGACACATAACAACAACAAAACAACAACAACTTAGAAAGGAGCAACTGTTCATTTGAATAGGAAAATCAATTGAGGACTAGAGCCTCAAACTACAAATAGCCATGTGGAACAATAACCACCCACAACAGAGGGTTCTTCTTCCCATGCTGTTTCTGGGAGGCAGGTTGCTCCTGCTATGAACCTTAACTTTTAATCCCACACAGTGATCTTGCATGTGTTTTATCTCAGTGGAGCAGGTGTGGGAATTGGACTTTAAATCCCAGCAGAACCTGGCCAGCACAGCTCATAGTTGCAACAGCAGCTGGAGGGGCTAAACAGTTCTCAGTTCTGCAGCAGAGAAATGCTTTATTGCAATAATCCATATACCGGTATGTTAAAAAAACAGTTGTAACAAATGCTAACGAAAGCGCTGTATTTATAAGAGCTGCCCCTTGAGGGCAGAACATGGTTAGAGATGAGAAAAGCCCAGTTTCTCTCTCTCTCTGCCCCATCATTTTGAAAATTTGTAGCTGAGCTGTAGTGAAGGGATTATCACTTCTATGTACATTACCCAGTGAAATGTCAGCTTATACAAGGGAAAGGGAAATTTTAAAAATAATAATGTCATTCCCCTTCTTTGTTCATGTAACTTATATTGAACTACACCTTTTGGATCCCTGCCACTTGCCACGGGTATGGCCATGTTCCAGAGGTCTCTCACATTGTCATCTCCTGCCTGCCTTCATTAAGGCCAAATGGCCAATCCAACAGAAAACACCACAAACTCTGCAGCAGCCTTCTAACCGCATTAGACACCGAGGCTGAGGGAGTCCTGGTGAAGCTGATTGTAATGGAAAGCTTGGTTGAGAGAGGTCAGATAGTTGTTTCCAGAAAGAGAAGACTGAGGGATTTGTAGCAGGACCTCCTATATAAACATGTAGGAAATGAGGGGATATGCAAATTATAAAGAACTGGAAAAAAGTGAACTGCTAAGTACTAGAGTGGAGTAGTAGGCTGTTGGGCAAGACATCCCCATCCTCCTCACTACTGGTTGGGTCCGGCTCTGCTGTTAGGAAGACTGAGGCAGATGCTAGGAGGTGGCAGCAAGGTTTTGGAGAGAGTTGTGTGTTCCATGCCTTGTTCTGTGCTCCTTCGGGTACCCTGCTGTCTTCACTTGTAAAGGAGGATACTTTCCCATCCCCAGTACAGTGGGCCCTTGGTATCCGCTAGGGTTTGGTTCCAGGACCCCCCATGGATACCAAAATCCATGGATGCTCAGGTTCCATTATATACAATGGCATAGTAAAATGGTGTCCCCTTATACAGAATGGCGAAATCAAGACTTGCTTCTTAGAATTCCAACCCCCCCCAAGCCATGCATGGTGGAATCTGTGGATGCCAAATCCATGGATACAGAGGACCAATTGTATTGTAGAACTTCAACTCTAGTTAATTTTCATGGATTGGGAAGGAGCACCATCTTGTTCTTCACTCCAGGAAGTAAAATGGCTTGGGCCAGCCTTGTCACTACCTGTTTCCTCACTAGGGAGAGGTCTGGTGAGTAAGTAAGCAGAAGTGTCTTCTGCTTTTCATCCTGGTTGTCAGTGTTGCTTCCTGGTCCATCCTGTCTGGGTCAAAAGGTGGTGAGAAAATAAGTGGTTATAGCAAGGTGTCTTTGGGAAGAAAACTATGGGAAGGGGTGGTAATTTTGGGGGGCTGGGGCCATTTTGCCCTCCTAGGGGACTTTGGGGCCACACCCTTACCACACACCCCATTTTTTGGCCTCAAGTACTACCTTGAGGGCAATTTTGCCATGTTTTTGGCCCTCTCTGGGTCAGTTTTAGTCCCAAAGAAGTCTTTTTCCAAATAGGAAGTGACCCTTATGGGGCCCTCAGTGGTGAGTCACCTGGTAGAGTGGGGCTCTTGGTAGATGCCCTTCCATAATGAGCTGTGTTTGTGAAAGAAGGGATCAGGATTTGTAAAATATCCAGAAATTAGAGTTCATAATATTTCAGCATCTTCTAGCATCTTAGAGCAATGATTATCACTGAATCATACCATGGACTTCTCTATATGAGGCAACAAAATGTGGATTGATATGCACTAATGCCAATTCACAGCAGCTTTAATTTGTCTCCACATTTTTTTTCAAGATCGCAGGCATGCGAAGCCATACACATTTGTTGTTCAAACAGGCATGCCTGTAAACCAAGATGGCAGGTGTGAGTGAATTACTTGCATTTTTATTGTCACCAGTTGCTCTACTGAACAATTAAAAAAAAAACATATCCAAGGTGCAGAAATGCAATCTTCTGTATAAATAAACAGAAAAAAAAGGGAGAAGACTGTTTTGTTACCTCAGCACATGATCGCTATGGCGAAAAATCAAACGTGGTGGTTCCAGGCATTTGCCTTGCCAGAAAGCTCTGCCTTCTGCGCACATCTGACACATCAGCTTCCCACTTCTGCTCTTATTGGGAATGTGCAACAAAGCAAATGGGTTCTTCCGATGAGCAGAAATGTGCATTTTCTTTGGAGTTTAAAAAAAAACAAAAAACAGGACAAACCACAAAAGCTTTTCCCATGGAATGTTTGGGGTTTTTGGTCCCCCTTCCGAATGTGGAAAAATGATGTAGGATCTCATTGGGACAAAAGGTATTCTCCTCGATTTCTATGAGAAGTATTTTTGCTGTATAGACAAGCCCCATATGTTGTTATTGTGTGTCCTCAAGTAGTTTTTGACTTATCATGACCCTAAGGAGACCCTAACATGGGGTTTTCTTTTTTTTTTTTAATTTATTTTTTATAATTTTTTTTTTAAACTTGAAAAACATCATGGAGTTTTCTTGGCAAGATTTATGCAGAGTGGGTTTGCCTTTCCAGAATGTTAAATTACATTGTTATAGCACTATTATTCCACTTTAACTGCTCTGGCTTCCTCCTGTGGAATTCTGGGGTTTGTAGTTTAGTGAGGCCTAAGAGCTCTCTGGCTGACAGTTTTAAATGCCCCTCCCTCAACCGCAAATTCCAGGATTCCACAGGAGCAGCTATAGCAGTTAAAGTGGAATAATAGTGCTGTAACATTGTAGTGTGATAATCTTGTTTGCCTTCCTCTGAGGCTGACAGAGTGTGACTTTACCAGACTAGCAGCTAATAATGCTGTAATTCTACTATTGAGGAAAGTGGAAACATAGGAGATTATCAGATGCAGGAAAAAGTACCTTAGCAGTACACCAGGATGATGTTTCTGTCCCACGAATGGGATCCGGTTTCAGATGATGTCGTCCTCATTGCTTTCTGCTCCTGTGCAGCAGCCATTAGTAAGGCGTCACTCCCCGTCAATGAAATTGCGTGAGACAACCACCATGGAATTATCACATGACTACCATTAGCCCTTTAAGAATGGGATTTTACTTCTGTGATTTAGCAAGGGCAAGATTTCAGTGGTTCTCATAAGAAGATGCGGGCATGCTTAAAAACTCCAAGCCCTCCTGAATTTACAAAGTAAATGAACACGCAAACACTTAAACAAACCTAAAAACGTGGAAATGAACTGGGTGAGTTTATACAAAGAGCGCCCTGTGGATAGTTTTCACATTCTCACCTGGATGTTTTCTTGCTGGGAATGGGGTGGGTGGGGAACGAGACCACCCTGTTTAAGTATTTGAAGGGATGTCACGCTGAGGATGGAGCAGGCTTGTTTTCTGCTGCTCCAGAGACTAGAACACGGAGCAATGGATGCAAGCTCCAGGAACAGGGATTCCACCTCAACATTAGGAAGAACTTTCTGACAGTAAGAGTGTTAGGCAGTGGAAGACACTCCCTCGGAGCGTGGTAGGGTCTCCTTCCTTGGAGGTCTTTAAACAGAGGCTGGATGGCCATCTGTCGGGGATGCTTTGATTGTGTATTCCTGCATGGCAGGGGGTTGGACTGGATGGCCCTTGTGGTCTCTTCCAACTCTACAATTCTATGATTCTATGATTCAGTCACACTGTCATCTCGTTATTACAATGGGACATGGTTTTGCATGCTCTTCAATACCGCAAAAAAAGCAATATTGAGAGGTACTGATGGCTTGTGGCTGGAGCGCCGATTCACCATGCCAGGACAACAGCATTGTGTGATAGCGGGACCTGTTTGCGCTACTGTGGCATTGTAATAGTGTGATTTTTGCCACGTCTGATAAAGTCCATAGTCAAGTCTCTTAAGCTTGGGCTAATGGGCGAGTATATTGAAGTAGTGAAATGTGGACTTCCCAGCCATGAGTATAGATATCTGGTTTACCTACCTGGTTTACCTGCGTGTGTTTGTGACCTTCACAGAAGGCTCTTCTCTCTAAACTGCTTTTGCATTATAGCTCTAAGAATCCACTTTCAGCATGGTCACTCCCAGGGCTTCTGGGATCTGTAGTCCAAAAAACCCCCTAAGCTCTGATTTCTTTTGATCCTGCCAACTTCAGAGACATATCTGGTAATGAAAAATTAGAAGACTTTCTCACTGCTCAGTGCCAGCCTGTGGAACTCCCTTCCAAGAGAGGCTAGGCTAAGATTTCTGTGTTGTTGTTATTATTATTTTATATCCCACCTTTCCCCCACCAATGGGACTCAAGTTGGCTCAACAACAAAAGTGCTGAAAAGTAGCAGAGAGCAATCTGAGGTACCTGTCGTAAAATTTCACAGACAGGAAAACAGGGGAAGACTAGTGCTACTAGGCTCCTGAGGTTTAAAAAGGGCCTGGAAAATGAGAAAGGGCTGTCTAGGAAGATTCCCAAGGTTAAAAAGGCAGGGGAGTAGGGAAAATGGAGATCCCCATGTGCCTTTTTGATTGTTATGTATCAACCCAAGCAATGCTGGGTACACTTCAGCTAATATAGATAGATAGATAGATAGATAATGATACTAGTCACATAGGACCATGCATTGCTGACAACATAGAGGGTTGGTTCCCCCTTTTTTGGAGACATATTGTTGTCGTCATTCTGGATGAATATGGAGGGCAAGTCCTTTATTCAAGAAGCTTTCTTGAATAAATGTTATTTTTTCAGAGATCCTTTTTGCTTCTTGCCTCTGCTTTTTTTTTGCTGGACTCCTTCTGCTGCATGATTACAACATGGCATTTTTGAACGATGGTTCTGTAGGTATCACATAAATGTTTAATTTAGTATCTGGAATTCATTGAAGCTACTGGGCAGAAACCTTGTCAGCCTCTAGAACATCTCATAGCATTCCATCATAAAGATGAAGATACTAATTCATCAAATATATGGTACCTAATCATAAACATATAGCCTTTGATATAAAGTGAGCCAGTGAGAACTTTACTTTTTCCCAAGATTTTTCTGAATGCAACTGTTTAGAAGACAGAGCCATGTTGTGTTACAAAGCCATTTGAGTTGCTATTAATTCCCCTTTGTAAGATCACTTTCATGAGTGGATTTTCCACAAACATGAGTATTTTGCATAACACCTCCATACCCAAATCATCATCATCCTACCCAGTTCATTATCCCATTCTTTGCCTTCCCCTGCCCTGCTCCTTTGGCAGGATGGAATGGGAAGAACAAGGTGGAGATGGAAACTCCTTGAGATACTGTTCCTCCAGTGTTATATTCCTTGTGTGAGTAGAACGCATGCTCTGTGATTACAACCCAGCTGGGGAAAATAATATATATACCAGTTCTGAGTAAACTGTGGCTAGAGGGATGAAATGTGATGCACTGTTTGGTGGATTTGGAATTAGGGTTAAATGAAATCTGACTAGCAACTGTAAAGCAGGGCCTGATAAAATCTTCTTCCATCACTCACTTTCTGTACCAGGATATGGTTTTGTAAGCACTGTTTCCCCCAGCCCAGTCTTTTAGTATCATACATCACTCCACTTGTCAGGTAAACCAATGTAAGTCACTCCTAGCATACAATTAACAGTGTGTACCAGGCACTGCTGATTAAATAAAATAATACACTGCTGACATAACTTGGTTGTTGAAGCAGATACTCTTGTATTCTTGGCAAGTTTTGCTTTGTCATTTAACTACTACACCATCCCCACAAGGTGTTGTGTTTTGCTTGTTCTCCTTATGGGAAACAAATTGTCTTGGCCCCTTTCAGTCAAACACCAAAAGCTCTGAGGGTAGTTATTGTGTGGTAACTGAAAGTACCCAAGAAGAAGTTTCCAAAGTGGTGACCTACTAGAGGTTTACATAAAGGAGGAATCTCAGGAGACAATAGGAACTCCATCTGGTTACAATTATCTCTGACCCTTCTCTGGACTTTGGTGACTTCCCCACTGAAGTACCTTCAGGCCCAAAGTGGTTTCCTTTTCCAAAGAACCATGGCCAATGGCTGTAATAAGCATTTCAATCTTGCCAGATCACATACCTGTGTAACAGAACACAGATCCTTAATTAACAAGCAAGTTCCTTCAGTGAAGGCTGGAATTCCTCCACATCCCTCTCTTCTAGAATGGTACATAGATCTCCTGGTGATTTGCAATAGTTTGGCAAAGGTTTCAGATTTTCAATAGTTTTAACAACAAAATATCTCCCTCTGGCTGCTGAAACAGAGAAAAGCTGGGGAGAAATCTGGAATGTGGTGTGTGTACGTGTGGAGTCAGAAAGCTCAGTTCTGGTAATGTCTTGGACTGGTAATGTATGCAAGTACCCTTTGTTCTTCTTTGTTTCTGTGGCTTATATTTGTCCTCCTGAGCCATTATGTAAATGCTTGGTTCCTGTTGGTAGTTCTTAAGGGACTTGTCTACACAAGCAATTTACCCTGTCTTGCCCCCATCTTGGAGCCTTGCAGTCCTGATGATGCAGGGCTTTTGCCCCATTTTGCCCCTGGGCAGTCCTCATGACCCCCAGGACAAAGATAGGGCTAAGACTGAGGTGGGGGGGAGAGACAGGGTAGGGCCTAATAAAATTATTTAAAATTAATACCTGTTTAAATCTGTTCCAGCCAGAAAAAAAAAAAAGATCAGACCCTATGTGACTGCAGGACCCTGTTCTGGAATGCTGGCCCATCACTGCAGCTGCCCTCTACTTCACTTTTCCATAGCCAGGAAGGGGGCCCTCAGCATGTGACCAAGGCTGGTCACATGCAGGGGGTCTTGCTCACGTGCTGCATGCCTGCTTTCTGAAGTCAGAGATTGCAGTGTAGAAGGCAGTGGGGGTGGCTACAGGGATGGGGTGGCATGGTCATCTGGACTGCAGCCTGTTTTGTGTTGGTAACTGGGAAGGAATTGGCCAGATCCTTGGGTGGAATATGCTGGCAGGGAGCTGGTGTATTCTGGCCTGTATAGATGAGCCAAAGGGATCTGATTTTTTAAAAACTCAAATTATATCCTGCACGCCTGAAGTTTGCTTACTCTTGTCATACTAGAACATGTACTATGGTTTTGGACAATGGTTAGTACAACACTCCTAGTTCCTAACCAAATCTAGCCTAATCTTTCACAGAGTCTTCATGCCAGCCATCTGATCTGCACCTTTCTGTATTTTGCCAATAAAGCTGTATGTTCCAGCCAGGAACTGGGGAAAAATGCTCTAAGGCAGCTTTCTGCTACTTTGCACTCTCCAGGTGCGGTGAACTACAACTTTGACCACCCCCAGATACCATGGGCATGATGGGAATAGTAGTACAGTTCTGTTAGAGGATGATGGGAATAGTAGTACAGTTCTGTTAGAGGACACCAAGACAGAGAAGGCTGTTTTAAGACTACTGTAGTGCAAGGAACTGGAAGGGCCTGGTTCAAATCCATGTTTAGCCACAAAGCTAATCTCTGTGCAGGACCAGTTTAACCATTCTGCCAAATCTGCATTGGCAGGGCCCCCCAAGATCAATGGGCCAAAGGGGGGGCCTAACCTCCTGCTGTCTCTTATCTCCTTCTCTGAGGAAGGAGACAGCCAGGAGGAGCCACTGCTTTGCAAGCCCCCCCCCACTCCCTCCTCAGGAGGGGGCCTGGCAGTAGCACTGACATGGAGGCTGTTGTTGGAGATGGAGAGAGAGTTGCTCTTCCTACTGAATAAGTTGGAATTTGCAAACTGTATTTCGGAGATGGTGCCTGCATTGCTGTGAGGACGGGGGTATCTTGGGGGGCTGCCGTGCACAGTGGGGTGGTTATTTAACTTGTTGCTGGAGTCAGAGACTGAGTGGCTGCTGGATTTTTCTCCCTGCATTGTTGCTTGCAGAGAGAGGCTTGGTACTGACTAACTTGGGGGAGCACTGAGAAGGTGCCTGCCTAATCCTGATACTGTAGTTTGGAGACAGTCCCTGCATTGAGTTGGGAGGAGGAAGAGAGAGAGAGATAGAGAGACCACTTACTCTGAGACACAGAGAATGAGAGATGGTTGATAAAACTCACTGGGATTTTTGTGTGTGTGCACATGTGCTTTCAAGTTGCCTTTTTACTTATGGCAACCCTATGTACTCCAAAAATAAACATGAGTTGTGGGTGTTTATTCAGGATAGTAAATTGAGTAGTGGTGATAAAATTCCTCCATAAGTGGTATGTTCCTCTGCTTAATTAGCCAGTGGCTAGTTTGCTTCATGAGCTACCATATGTATTGTTTCTAGCAGCATAAACCTAAAGCAAAATCAGCTGCACTATATAGCACTGTAGCATGAAGTGGACATGTTCTAGACTGTTTTGCAAAGTTGAAAAATGAACACAGAACTCACACACATCATAGTCTTTAGGTAAAGGCTGTAAATGTTTCAGTTTCTCTTACCATGGCAGCACCTTTTGATTGCATCAGACTCAGTTAGTGCATTTAATTATATTACTCATTTAATATATGTTCAGATAATCAGAAATATTTTTCTTTGAATACATGGAGACGTAATTATTACAGTGGCAAAACACTCTCATGTTGTGGTTACTTAATTTTTGTCCTCCTCATCCTTTCCATCCTATCTTAATCATAGAATCATAGAGTTGGAAGAGACCTCAAGAGCCATCCAGTCCAACCCCCTGCCCTGCAGGAATACACAATCAAATCATTCCCAAGAGATGGCCATCCAGCCTCTGTTTAAAAACCTACACAGAAGGAGACTCCACCACACTCCCAGGCAGATGTGCATTCCACTTCTGAAGAAGCTCTTACTGTCAGGAAGTTCTTTCTAATGTTTAAGTGGAATCTCTTTTCCTGGAGTTTGAACCCATTGCTCTATGTCCTAGACTCTGGAGCAGCAGAAAACAAGCTTGCCCCATCCTCAGTATGACATCCCTTCAAATATTTAAACATGGCCATCATGTCCCCTCTCAACCTTCTCTTCTCCAGGCTAAACATGCTTAGCTCCCTAAGCCACTCCTCATAAGGCATCATGGCTTCCAGTCCTCCCACTATTTTGGTTGCCCTCCTCTGGACACGTTCCAGCCCTCCTCTGGACATGTTCCAGCTTGTCAATATCCTTCTTCAATTGTGGTGCCCAGAATACAGTGGCACTATTATGTCCCTTGATTTAATGATGAGTCAATTTGTTATTCAGTTTTGTTACCTACCCTGACACCCCCAGCCCCATATCTATAGTAACATCTATAGTAATAACTGGCAATATTTAATAATTTGGTCAACATGTGGCCTTACATGCAGTGTGGCCATTAATAAAAACCTGGGAAATTACTCATCTAGGAAACCCAAAGACAAGCACAACAGGGGCCCTTTGTGGCTATAGGTGCTGTGGGTGCTTCGGGTTTCTAAATGGCACTAAAACCTCATTCTGCTTGTGTGTGTGTGTGTGTTTGCCTTTCAATAATTATTAAGGTGCAGAGGGGGCCATTTATTTATAAAGGGGCAGGTTTGCAGTTTGCAGAAGGAACAACATCACACCCTTCCTGCAACCTGGCTAAAAGAGGAGCATATCTTTCCTCTGAAGTACTTCTTACCTCTTGAAAATAATTTAGCAGCAATTAATTTTTTTAAAAAATGCAGAGTCTGAGGGGGAGGGGGTCTGGTATATAGCTTTCCTCGACACTGGGATAAACAGCCCCCCCAAAACAAACCATTGCAGGGGCCCCCCAAATTCCTTAAACTGGCCCTGTCTCTGTGGACAAATTTATGTCTCTCAGGGCTTGTCTAGATGGATAATTTACCCTGTTTTGCCCCTGTCTTGGAGTCCTGCAGTCCAGATGATGCAGGGCATTTACCCTGTTTTGCCCTTGGACAGACCTCATGACCCCAAGAGCAAAGATGAGGCTGAAGGGCTAAAGATGGCCTAAGAAAAGAATTAGGAGAAAAAGAAGTAGAAAATTGTATTTAAAGATAAGGAGACAGGTGGTCTGAAGCTAAGTTCTGTTTTAGATCACATTTCTCTCTCTCTCTCTGGCTTTTCTTCGCAAACGAAGATTCAGGAAGGACTCATCCCGCGCTTTCTGCAAGCGCGCTGATGACTAAAAAGGCCAATCTGAGATAAACAAGTCCGGTTGCAGAAAGCATAGCAGAAGGTCTCCTTGGGTGATGTTTTTGGGTTGTGATTCGTTCTGCGTTGTCGTTTCTCGTCAAGACTTGTTTGTGTGAGTTCTCAAATAAGACTGCTGCATTGTGGATAGTGCGTCTCCATGCCTCCCGATATGAGGCCAGGGCGGACCACTGTTGGTGATCAATTTGGCCGAGCCTGAGATGTTGTTTAAGGGAGTCTTTGTATCGCTTTTTTGGAGCGCCCCTCTTAAGCTGACCTGTGGCGAGTTCACCGTAGAGTAGTATTTTTGGGAGGTGATTGTCCTCCATCCTAGAAACGTGCCCTGCCCAGCGCAGCTGCGTTCTCAATATCATGGCCTCAATACTGGTGATCCCTGCTTGCTCAAGGACAGCAACATTCGTCACATAGTCAGTCCAGTGTATATTTAGGATTGTGTGTAGACAGCGCTGATGAAAGTGCTCAAGGAGTCGTAGGTGGTGGCGATAGGTGACCCATGTTTCAGATCCATAAAGGAGGATCGACAGTACAATGGCTCTATACACACTGATTTTTGTGCTTTGCCTCAGGTGTTTATTGCTCCAGATTCTTTTGTGAAGTCTTCCAAATGCACTATATGCCTTTGCTAATCTGTGATCGATCACTTTGTCAATCTTGGCATCTGAGGAGATGATGCTTCCCAGGTAGGTGAACTGCTGAACGGACTTGAGCACAGATTTGCCTACGGCAATGTGGGGATGGTGGTGTTCGTCCTGTGGTGCAGGCTGGTAAAGAACTTCTGTTTTCTTCAGGTTGACTTCCAGCCCACACAGCTCTGCAGCTGTTGCAAAGCAGGATGTTAGGCGCTGCAGAGCTGCTTCTGTGTGGGCAACAAGGGCAGCATCATCAGTGAAGAGCAGCTCACGGACTAGATAGTTTAGAGTCTTAGTGTGAGCCCTCAGATGGCTTAAGTTAAACAAGCTACCATCAGTACGGTAACGTATATAGATGCCATCGTCTTCTTCAAGCTCTGCCATAGCCCTTTGGAGCATCATGCTAAAGAAGATTGTAAATAAAGTTGGTGCAAGAACACAACCTTGCTTCACTCTATTAGTTATTAGAAAGGGCTCTGAAAGAGCATCGCCATATCTGACTTGACCACGCTGGCCCTCGTGTAGCAAGGTAATCATTTTAAGGAATTTGGGGGGACATCCTAGTCTTTCCAGGATCTGCCACAGACCTTTCCTACTCACGGTGTCGAAGGCTTTGGTGAGGTCGACAAATGTTACATAGAGACCCTTGTTCTGCTCCCTACATTTTTCTTGCAGTTGTCTAAGGGCAAATACCATGTCTGTAGTACTCCTATTGGCTCTGAAGCCACATTGGCTTATAAGATGTCTCTACCTAACACTGAAATGTAAATGGGATAATATTGGAATGTAAAGAGGATACAAACCAGAAACCTGTCCAGGTCAAAGGTGATGGGCAATAGGTGATGGATTACCTGATGGGTAGTTGATGGCTTTTAGCTGACCAGATGAAATGAAAATGATGCATAACAGAAGGCTTTTAGTCAGTTAGTCAAAGATAAGCAATAGATCATAGAAGGAAGAAAGCAGTATAAATGGACTATGTTTTTTGCATGTAAGACACACAAGGTTGGCAATATCAACATCCCTTGTGCCTTTTGCTGATCAGCATTAATAAACTGTACGTTGAAAGTGCGAGTTCAGTGCCTGAGTTATTGGCTGAAATGCTTATGCATTGAAGCGTGCTTGTATCATAGAAATTGTGCTAGAAATTTGTGTGACAGGGCCAAGACAGGGGGAAGACGGGGCCTATTACATCACTGTAAAATAAAACCTAGCAAAATCTACTCCAGCTGGTAAAAAATGGATCAGGCTCTGTATGACCACAGGAGCCCATTCCAGCACACTGGCCCATCACTGTAGCAGCTGTTGCTCTTCTGGATTCAAGACGAAGGCCTGTAGCATGGGACCAGGCTAGTCATATGCAGGGGGCCTTGCTCACATACTGTGGGCCAGCTTCCTTGCTTTGGAGAGTACAATGTTGGTAGCGGTGGCAGCTGCAGCCAGGACCGGTTTAAGGAATTTTGGGGCCCCCTGCAATGCTTTACTTTGGGGCCCCCATATGTTTATCTCAGATCAATGTAACCTAACCTATTCACCGTACAGGATGTTCAGATTATAGTAGGACCCCCGTATCCCTGGATTCATTATCCATGGGACACAAAACAGCACACCTACCATAGAGTCTTCCTAGAAAATGTGTCTTCCCTAGCCCTTTTCTAGGCCTTCCAAGGCAACTCTATGGTATTTTAAACCAGAAATCCCATTATTTTCATATTAAGGAGGCCAACACGGGGCCCTCTCTTGACCTCGGGGCCCCCTCTTGACCTCGGGGCCCCCTGCCAATGCTGATTTGGCAGACAGGTTAAACCGGCCCTGGCTGCAGCAATGGACTGGTGTGGTGGTCTCAATTCCATCCTGTTTTGTGCTGGTAACAGGGGAGGAATGGCCCTGATCCATGGACAGAAAATGCTAGTGGGGAGCTGGTGTATTCTGCCCATATAGATGAAGCCTCAGTCTAAGCTTCCTTATAGGGTTGTTGTGAGGATAACACAAGAGACCTCTGTGTCAGCCAGTCTAAGCTTCTTGGAGGAAGGGGGGCAAATAAGTGCTTTAAATTAAAAGAAAATGCATATACTTCTTGAGTCCTTGTAATATGCAAATGTAATCAGTTAAATTAAATTAAATAAGAACCAGACAGTTAATCAGCTGAAAAAAAAAATCTTTTAAGTGGGTGACAGGCTTAGTAGCATAGGAACCATTTGGGATATTTTATCATGAAGGCAGGTAATTGTTTTTGAAAAGCTGAAGGCTGTTCTTTCACAGTTTCTGCCTTTTTTTTTTTGTATGCAGGGAAAAGAAGTCATATTTAAAAGTTGCAGGGAGGCATGTTGAACTTTCAGAAGAAATGCCTTCCTTTATTTTTCCTTTGGAAATAAAATGGTTAAATGTCATAAAATATTTACACTTTGCCTCTTAATTGCAAGCATCCATAATGTGTCTAATGAAGGTGAGTTGAAAGAAACTTCAAAACAAGAATAGATCAAACAGTCAACACCTCAGTTAAGAAACAGGTGCAACACTGAATGATGTTAAAAGCAGAGGAGAACAGTGTGTGTGTGTCTTTGTGTGCGTATGTGCCTTCCAATTGCCTGTCAACTTATGGCAACCCCATGAATTTCATAACAGTAGTACCTTCAAAAGAGGAGAGGGAGTCTGACAAAGGAACAGCAGTGGTCCTTCAGTAGGCAAGGTGCCACACTGAAAAAGGTCCTGCCCTTTTTTACCATTCAAGGCACTTCAGGAGGTGGGAGTACTATGAACAGGGTCACTGAAGAAGTTCTGAAAAGCTAGACAGTTTAATGTGGGATCAGATGGTTCTCTAAGTTTCAGCTTTCCCAGCTATGGCACCATGGTTATGGAATGGCCTCCCCTTAGAAGACCAGTTGGTTTCAATCCTGGCTTCATCTGGTGGAAAGTAAAACATGGCTTTTTATTAAAGCCTCTGGGGATGAATTGATTTATTCCAAAATGTACATGTACATGATTTTAAACTTTTCAGACATTTAAAACCTGTTTTAATTTGATCAATTGTTTAACATGTTTTTAGTCTGCTTTTAATTTTTTAAAATTTAATATTCTTAACTTTATCCAACCTTTTTGCTGGCTCTTCACCACATATCCTGGCTGCGGTTCAGGCCTGTGTCTTCCCCATTACCTTGATGGAATGGGCCAGAGTCCCGACAGGCATGCTGGTCCTTTGCTGCATCTGCTGCCATTATCTTCCTTGTCCTCGAGGAAGCTGGCTGCAACATGTGACCAAAGGCCGCCTGCATGTGACCAGCCTTGGTCACATGCTGCAGGACCCCTTCCTCGACCTAGAAGGAAAAGGACAACTGGGAACTGGAGTGACAGGCTAGGCTGGCCTGCCATGTTCCTATAGAATCATAGAATTGTAGAGTTGGAAGAGACCACGAGGGCCATCCAGTCCAACCCCCTGCAACAAAGGAAATCATGATCAAAGCATCCCTGACAGATGGCCATCCAGCCTCTGTTTAAAGACCTCCAAGGAAGGAGACCCCACCACGCTCTGAGGGAGTGTGTTCCACTGCCGAACACTCTTACTGTCAGAAAGTTCCTCCTAATGTTGAGGTGGAATCTCTGTTCCTGGAGCTTGCATCCATTGTTCCATGGTCTAGTCTCTGGAACAGCAGAAAACAAGCTTGCTCCATCCTCAATGTGACACCCCTTCAAATACTTAAACAGGGCTATCATATTGCCCCTTAACCATCTTTTTTCCAGGGTAAACATACCCAGCTTCTCTAAGTCTTTTCTCATAAGGAATGGTTTCCAGACCTTTCACCATTTTAGTCACCCTCCTCTGGACACGCTCCACTCCATTTTTCCCTGGTTGTAGCAGAGTAAAGCAGGTATCTTCTTATAACACTGTATCAGGCCCTACTCCAGCTTGTCCTTGTCTGAGCCTAGTTTCTTCCCGGAAGGTCATAAGAACTGCCTGGGGGCAGACTGAGGCAAATGCCCTGAATCATATGGACTGCAGGGCTCTCAGATGGAGGCAAGCCAGGTAAGTTGCCTGTGTAGATAAGGTGGTAGGACTTTTTCAGATGGTCCTTACCGTGCAAGCAGCCTCCGGAGCAGTAACGAGGCTGCCGCGTGGCAGGGGGTCATTTTCGGATGCCGCCGTCCCTCTTCCTTGACCATTCATAGCACGTATGTGAAACTTTGGAAGTGGCAGCATCATATTTCAATCACGGGCAACTTCCGTGATTGAAATATGGTGCGGTGGCTTCCGAAGTGTCACGTACATGCTACGAATGGTCACAGAAGAGGGACAGCGGCATTCGAAAATGATCCCCTGGCCCCGCGGTAGCCTTGTTACTGCTCCGGAGGCTGCTTGCATGGTAAGGGCCATCTGAAAAAGTCTGTAGTCTAAAAGGTAACTTCCCCAGGCTCTCGTGTATGCCTCTCTGTGTGCGCACATGCATATGTCTGGCCAACTTAGTAAGGAGGAGGATATAGTCACCTGCCTCCATTCCACAGTTTTAAGAATTAAAACACAAGCAGAAGAAGTCATGCATTAAATTACTGAAGTTTTTGAAAGCCAAGGATCTTGACAAGAGAAGGCTGGTGTCTGAAGCTAATTGAAGAAACATGAGCTAAATGGTGGGAAAACAAGCTTGCCAGAGTTCTCCAGCAGACAATTATAAGATAAAAGGCAGGGGAGAGCAGAATGGGGGCAATTTAAGCCATTAACCAATTATCACCATTTCATTCATCAACTGGATTCTATTCAACACCTCTAGAAGATCAAGAGGTTTGCAATTAATGATGCAGCACTGGGTTGGAGGAATACAGTAGGTTAACATTTTGCCATCCTTCATTTCATGTCTGGAAAGTAACAATGGACTAGGGAGGCATGAATGATTCAAAGGTCTTTTGGGCTCTTTTTGAAGCCTGATCTAGTACATTGATTATAACTCTGAAAGTTTCTGGGGACAGGACAAGAGAGAAGGTGCCTATAGGGAATCATTACTACTGGGGCCCCAGGGTCTTAATTTTCATGAGAAAAAATATGATGCCACCTTGTGTTTGTATATTGCACAGAGATCATACTCAGTGGCCCATGATGCAGTGTATTTCCATGCCAATTGGATAAGGTTGCCTTGGACTCCAAATGGCAGCAAACTTCAGAGTGCACTCCTACAACCAGACTTGGGGAAATTAGGTTTTTTAAAATAGCAGAGTACAGAAAGATTAAGGAGCCAGGTTTGAGTGTTGGACTCAGACACTGGGAGACCAGGGTTTGAATTCCCTCTTGGCCATGGAAACCTACTGGGTGACCCTGGGCAAATTGCACTCTCCCCTCTGAACAAATTTTTCCAAGAAAACCACATGCTAGGTTCACCTTAGAGTCAGCATAAGCCAGAAATTACTTGAAGGCACACAACAATAGAAAGGTTATTGCACTTTTTGGATTACGACTTCCAAAATTCCCCCATGCTGGCATGCTAGCTGGGAGGATCAGGGAGATATAATGCAAAATTTAGTTACAGTTAGAGTTTCAAGCCTCCAATGTTACTCTTATATAGTAGTTGCAAAAGCAAATCTCATCTCTTCATTTCTCAAAAGCAACTTAAAAGAGTTAGCTACCTTAACACCATCAGAATGCTATGAGTTGCTGGTCTGTGGTGCCAAATAGTGATGTAAATTTCCCCCTTTATTCCTCCTATCCTCAAAGAGTGTGGGGAATTGTATTACTTTTCTCACTGCTCTGTGGAGAGTGAGATATTTCAACTGACTGCCTAACAGGAAAGTGAAACCATTCCTGACAAATTCCTGAACAACAAAAAAGTTAAAAAATCCCAGAGAACATTTGCTCAAGTGTTGGTGCTACTAACACTATTAGCATAGTGTATTATGTCAAGCCACTAGGGACTTTTTCAGACAATCCTTGCCGTGTAAGGATTGCCTGGGACAGTTTCATCGCAGCAGCGCCGCAGGGGGTCGATTTCGGATGACGACGTCCCTGCTGCGATATCGTCCATCCCTCTTGCGCTAAGGCTTGGAGCCTGCCGCGCTATATTCAGCAAGATTTTATTCATGGACAACCTCAGTGGCCGAATATAGTGTGGCAGGCTCCAAGCCTTAGTGCAAGAGGGACGGACAATCTCACACCAGGGACGGCATCATCCGAAATCGACCCCCTGCCACGCTGCTGCGACAAAACTGTCTTGGGCAATCCTTGCGTGGCAAGGATCATCTGAAAATGTCCTAGGTGACACATGTCACTATCATTTGTATATATATTTGAGGCCTTAACAGACACAAGCCCAACCCCATCTAGATATTTCCTCAGAATGTTTTCCCCAAGCTTTTAAGGTCACAGGTCTACACTGAGAATTCCACTTAATGTGATTTGTGAATAGGCCAGCCTAGGCTTCTGCCCCCAGAGGTGTGTAGTGCAATGTAAACAGCTTTGCATCTGTTCTGAGTCGGGAGGACAGGTATCTTCATAGAATCATAGAATCATAGAATCATAGAATTGCAGAGTTGGAAGAGACCACGAGGGCCATCCAGTCCAACCCCCCTGCCACGCAGGAAATCACAATCAAAGCATCCCCGACAGATGGCCATCCAGCCTCTGTTTAAAGACCTCCAAGGAAGGAGACCCCACCACGCTCTGAGGGAGTGTGTTCCACTGCCGAACAGCTCTTACTGTCAAAAAGTTCCTCCTCATGTTGAGGTGGAATCTCTGTTCCTGGAGCTTGCACCCATTGCTCCGTGTTCCAGTCTCTGGAGCAGCAGAAAACAAGCCTGCTCCATCCTCAGCGTGACATCCCTTCAAATACTTAAACAGGGCTATCATATCGCCTCTTAAACGTCTTTTTTCCAGGCTAAACATACCCAGCTCCCTAAGTCTCTCCTCATAAGGCATTGTTTCCAGACCTTTCACCATTTTAGTTGCCCTTCTCTGGACACGCTCCAATTTGTCAATATCCTTTCTGAATTGTGGTGCCCAGAACTGGACACAGTATTCTAAGTGAGGTCTGACCAAGGCAGAATAGAGTGGCACTATTACTTCCCTTGATCTAGACACTATACTTCTATTGATACAGCCCAAAATTGCATTGGCCTTTTTAGCTGCCGCATCACACTGTTGGCTCATGTTCAACTTGTGGTCTACTAGGACTCCTAGATCCCTTTCGCACGTAGTCTCATTCAGCCAGGTCTCTCCTATTCTATATTTATGCATTTCATTTTTCCGCCCTAAATGTAGTACTTTACATTTCTCCGTATTGAATTTCATTTTGTTAGCTTTGGCCCAGCTCTCCAGTCTATCCAGGTCATTCTGAATTTTGATCCTGTCCTCTAGGGTATTAGCTACTCCTCCCAATTTGGTGTCATCTGCAAATTTGATAAGTATGCCCCTAATTCCCTCATCTAAGTCATTGATAAAGATGTTGAATAGCACTGGGCCCAGGACAGAACCCTGTGGCACCCCACTGGTCACATCTTTCCAAGACGAAGAGGAGCCACTGCTGAGCACCCTTTGGGTTCGGCCGGTCAACCAATTACAAATCCATTGAACAGTTAACTTGTCTAGCCCACATTCTACAAGCTTGTTTGCAAGAATGTCATGGGGAACCTTGTCAAAGGCCTTACTGAAATCAAGGTATGCAATGTCCACAGCATTCCCTTCATCTACCAAGCTGGTAACTTTATCAAAAAAAGAGATCAGATTAGTCTGGCATGACTTGTTTCTCTGAAACCCATGCTGACTTTTTGTGATTATGGCATTGCCTTCTAAATGTTCACAGACTCTCTGTTTAATGATCTGTTCTAGAATCTTCCCTGGTATTGATGTCAGACTAACTGGACTTAGCCTGGAAATAAGGCCCATTGTGCGTAATGGGATTTGCTTGTGAGTAGAAACACTCCTTTCCTTTTGCAAAGCACAAACTGATTTCTCTCCCCCTCATGTGATTGTGACTAAAGTGCCATGGCTCTCAATGGGAATGACTCTCCCCTTGAATCCTAAGAATCTTGACTACAGTGAAGTCCAGCAGAACCAACAGGGACACACTCCCATTATCTAGCTTCTGTTGAGGAGCTACGGCTGTTGAGGATAAGGTGACTTGGAGGTCTCTCATTCATAGTGTCACCGTAAGTTGAAGTTGACATGATGACAGTTAACAACAACAATAAAGTTACGCTCATAATATGGTGTACTTATAATATATTATTGAAAACAGGAATGAATAACAAGTCATCATTTGGGAGTAGTTATTGCTTAGCTCTGGGTCCTGCAAAGCAGAGGGTTGGACTGAATTGTGTAGGGGTGTATGAGTGTGAAATTAAAAAATTATTAAGGATTCTAGGGAGCTAACCCTTTAGGAATATCTTCTTAAGAAAATATTCTTTCAAAGTAAGCAGAGTAAGCATGGAAGACTGTGACCCAGCTCAATTTGCATTTGTATGTGGTCAAATAGACCCAGTCAAATAGACAAATTCAGGACAATAAAGACATTAGCTTAAAATGCATACCAAAAGTTTACTGAAGGTATAGCAATCATAATCTACATATTCAAAACAAATCTAAGCTCCTTAACTAACTAAGAGGATTCAGGGTAGAGGTTCAGGGTAGAAAACTCACCCAGTCTTGGGAAGTTCAGGTTAGGGTATTCAAATCAGAAGTTTCTCGGTATTATAGCAGTAATATCCATATTTCCTCAGATAAAGAGATGATTGCAAGTAAGCAAGAGCTTGTCTCTTTTCTTTGTGATTTTAGTAGTTAGATGCATGGAGTGCATGGAGGAAAGGGGGAAAAGGAGAAAAGCAGCATCATGGAGAAGCTGCATATCCGTAAGAAAAAGGGAACCAAGACAAAGCATAATAAAACATTTAAATTCGGTGGTCATGTGATGAATGACTCAATTGTAACCCAAAGCTCCAAATGGCTAAAACAGCCTGAGAAGAGAAAGGGTGTGTGTGGAAACTTGAGCATGCAAGGAATTTCCTAAACTTACTAAGCATGGGGTGCAAGAAGAGTGCTACATTTCCCACAAATTGCCATTGTGGTCTCTTTCAGCTCTAGGATTCTATGATTCCAAAGGCACTGCCATTCTTACTTTGCCCAAATTGCACTGAGAAGCAGCATGAAGGGTGCCCTAATTTTGTGTACTCAACCAGATCACAGGTTGCTTTGCCAAAACACCTCCAAAAGTCTGGAGCTAAGGCTGCCTGTTGAGTTCAAATGGGACAGATGATCATAAGAGCTTTGCTGATTCACACTGACAGCCCATTTTGTCCAAGGGTGGGGAAACCTGTGGCACTCTAGATGTTGTTGGGCTTTATCTCTTATAAGCCAGCACAGTCAGTGACATGATATGAAAGAACTTGGAGACTGACATCTGGAGAGCCACAGTCCAACAGTTTGCATCCTTTCATGGCCAACCAAGTCCTCCAGGAAGCCTTACAAGCAGGGCTGGCTGGGATTTTTTTTTTTTTTTTTTGCCACTTTCAGAAGTGAGCAATTATGGTCTTCCAGATATAGTTGGACTCCAACTCCCAGCATTTCTTACCATTGGCTATGCTAGCTAAATCTTTTGGGAGTTGAAAGCTGGGGGTAAAGAATCGCTTTGGAGGGCTACAGTTGCCCATCCCTCGTCTGCATGTATTGGGATACTTATGTTTGAGCTTGATCCTGTGGGCAGCCTCTTCCAACGTAGTATCCTCCAGATGCTTTGGAGTACAACTCACACAATTATTGACCATTGATCATGGTGTCAGGTTGTGGGAGCTGTAGTACAAAACATCTAGAAAGACAAAGTTGGAGAAGACAGGGCTTAGTGACTGAACCAGAACCAGTCCCAGCCTTAGCTGTCCTCTCTGGGAATAATAAGGGCTGTATAGGGTTATAGAATCTTATCGGGTCCTTGTAAGGATCACAGGTTTATATAAATTAAGTACAGCTGGACCTCCATATCCACAGAACCAACACCTGTGGTTTCAATTATCTGCAGGACACAAAAAAGGGACACATACCATACAGTCATCCTAGAAAATGTCTAAGAGAGGCATCCTCTCTAGACACCTTCTAGGTCCTCCAAAGCAACTCTATGATATGTTTTTACCAGAATTCCATTATTTTCATAGGGTTCACTGTTAGCCATGGTTTCCAGTATCTGCAGTAAGTCCGGGAATCAAATCCCCACAGATATGGAGGTCCAACTGTATGTTAAAATATGTGTTAGAACGACAGGAATTAATATTACTACAAGTGTCTGAGCAGTTGCCAATTTTATAAACTATGAAGACACAAGAGAAATGTTACTTGCAGACAGTGGATCTCTTAGAACAAGGACAGTAACACTTCTACCCTCCAAATGTTAGTGAACTATTACTCCCATCATCCCCTGCTGCTAGCCATGCAGGCTGGGACTGATAGGAACTGGAGTCCAACAATATTTGGAGGACCACAGGTTCCCCACTCTTCCTGTCAAATGTTGCACAATGGGGGGATAGGGAGATCCTACTGTGTGTTCCCCTAAAAGGCTCACCTGTGTTTAAACTACTTACTGAATACTTTGGTTCCTTTCATGTAATATCCTTTTATAAAGTTGGCTAAAAGAATCCCTTTCAGTTTGATTTCTGATGTCTCTGAATATTGGTACTAAGTGCTGCTTTTATGCAACGAGAAAACTGGAGTTCACACTCTTAAATCCAAAGGTGCTTTTAGTTACAGGGGTTCCTGTGTTTTATCACTGCCAGCAAAGCAAGCTTTCCGTATGAGCTCTCAGCTTGCGGCCATTTTTGTTCATGTATGATATCTAGGCAGAATGCCTCAACATAGACTCTTCCTGTCAGCTTGCTTTCTTAAAAAGAATTATCATTTCAACAGTACTCATCTTTTGTGGGTTGCTCCTGTTGCGGAACTGGTCTCCCATGTTAGGCTTTGATTGATTATAGAATGTATCAAAGACAATTAAATTTATCCTTAAAGACAGGGAAGCAAACAAATTAGAACTAGATGTATTAATTGTGCAAAAATAATTTAGTTGTAAAGCTGACATTTGCACAGTCTGGCTAACGATTAGTATAGGCTTGTGTCATAATATTGCCTGCTACTGTCAGCTTGATTTATTGGTGTGAGGACTGTGTATGCCTGTATGTGTGTATGCTCAATTTTTGATAAGGGAAGGCTTTTAAATCTTTTTTCCTGCTAATATTTTGTGATTGCCAATGCAGGCCATTTTCTACTTTTCTGACCCATTTGCAGTGATCATTATTTACACATTTTTTTGGTAAAATAAATTACTGTTAAGCATACAGCTGACCCTCCATATCCACGGATTCTGCACCCATGGATTCCACAGTCCACAGCGTGAAAATACCCCCCCCCAATAAATTCAAAAAAGCAAACCCTAATTTTGCCATTTTATATAAGAGACACCATTTTAATATATCATAGTACAGCTGTCCCTTCATATCCACGGATTTGGTATCCACGGATTTAAGAATTCATGGCTTGAAAATATTCTTTAAAAATAATAATCCAAAAAGCAAACCTCGATTTTGCCATCTTATATAAGGGATACCATTTTGCTATGCCATTGCATATAATGGGACTTGAGTATTCATGGATTTTGGTATCCACGGCGCGTCCTGGAACCAAACCCTAGCAAATATGAAGCGACAACTGTATATAACAGGACTTGAGCATCTATGAATACCATGGGTGGTGGTGTTTGGAAACAAATCCCAGTGGATACTAAGGGCCCACTGTACTTGGCATGGTTATTGATGCCAGTGGTCACTAGGCAGTCTATCATTAGAGGCTGGGAACAGGTTCATTGTGCTTAACTGCACTGTTTTTGACTGTTTGGGAGGCCTAATATTACAGCAGCAGAGTACAGTCGTCCCTTCACATTCGCGGGGGTTCCGTTCCGCGGACCCCCGCGAATGTGAAAAATCCGCGAATAACGACTCCCCTCCCCCCTCCCTCCCCAGGCCTTCACGGGGCCTTGCTAGGCCCCGCGGAGGTCTCCCCGGCCCTCCCTCCCCAGGCCTTCGCGGGGCCTTGCTAGGCCCCGCGGAGATCTCCCCGGCCCTCCCTCCCTCCCTCCCCAGGCCTTCGCGGGGCCTCCGGAGGGCCTCCGGGGGACCTGCGAAGGCCTCCCCACCCCTCCCCAGGCCTTCGCGGCGCCTCCGGAGGGCCTCCGGGCATCCTGCGAAGGCCTCCCCACCCCTCCCCAGGCCTTCACGGCGCCTCCGGAGGGCCTCCGGGCGTCCCGCGAAGGCCTCCCCACCCCTCCCCAGGCCTTCATGGGGCCTACGGAGCGCCTCCCGGGGCCCCGTGGAGGCCTCCCCGGGCCTCCCCGCTCCCTCCAGGTCTTTTCACGGGGCCTCTGGAGGCCCCGTGTTGCGGTTTTGGGGGGGGCCCGGGGGGACCCTCCCAAAACCGCAAATAACCAAAACCGCGAATGTCAAGTTCGCGAATGTGGAGGGACAACTGTACATGCTGCTCTAATATTAGGCACATGGTGCAGAAATTCCTCATTCAATCTTTGACATACCAAGCTTTAAAAAAATAAGCTAGGCTCAGGGTAATGGAAAAGACCCCTCCTTGAAAACCTGGAGATTAAACAATATTGAGCTAAGCTCACAGGGTTCAGTGGCCAATTTCCCACTAGACCTCTCTGGCTGAGAAGTCTAAATACTCCTCCTTAAACTGCAGATCCCAAGATTCCATAGGATGTTGCCCTGAGAATTAAAATGGAATATAGCACTATAATTGTGTGGTGTGAAAGGGCCAGAGAGCTTCAAAGAGCCATGGACCGTGTATTGTCCACCCTTTGACTAGATGGGCAAACTGATCTGGTATAGGTAGCTTATAATGAAATTTGAAAGGCAGACATGATTTAAGTGATGTCCATGACCAGGCTCCAGAGATGTAGTCAGGTGAGGATGGTGTATATGTGTGTATGGTGGGGCATGTTAATCCTTGGGGTTGTCTATACGAGTCAAAAAGAAGTGGATTGCTCCACATGACCCTCTCTGCCTTCATTTTGTCCCTACAATAGCCCTGTGAGGTAAGATAGTCTGGAAGATAGTGTCTTTGCAAAGGTCATGTATTGATTTCATGGCTAAGTAAGGGTTTTAATGTGGTTTAAAGTGATTTTTCCAGTTGGGCTGGAATATTTGGGTGAGACAATGAGATTTCCAGATTTGTTCTAACACCATAGTATCTTATTATGTAAACATATTCAGGGAAATTGGATAGACGTGTGGCAATGTGTTTTCTGGACAGGTGACTGGTAAAATAAATTGATGATGATGATGGTTGTTATTATTATTAATTCGTTTATATGTTGCCTTTTTCCAACATTGGAGTCCAAGTTACTAAAGTGAAAACAAGTGCAATGAAAAACCATTACAAAATGAGAGGTGAAAGCATGTAAAAAGTCATTACATTAGAACAGAAGATGCAATTTTTAAAAAATGTTTGGGAAAATATACTAGACATTGACTGGAAAATGGGAACATTATAATCTATGAATTTTTTGTTAAACTCATGGGAGGAGGAATCTTACTGTCATGCATCATCAAAAACAGGAACGTAATCATGTATGATGTCATGTAAATTTATTCAAAATTAGGATTGTATTTTGTTGTAAGTTTTCAATAAATTCTCTGGCTTTTCTTCGCAAACGAAGATTCAAGAAGGACTCACCCGCGCTTTCTGCAAGCGCGCTGATGACTAAAAAGGCAAATCTGAGATAAACAAGTCCAGTTGCAGAAAGCACAGCAGAAGGTCTCCTTGGGTGATGTTTTTGGGTTGTGATCCTTTCTGCGTTGTCGTTTCTCTTCAAGACTTGTTCAGCGTGAGTTCTCAAATACGGCTGCAGCATTGTGGATAGTGCGTCTCCATGCCTCCCGATGTGAGGCCAGGGCGGACCACTGTTGGTGATCAATTTGGCCGAGCCTGAGATGTTGTTTCAGGGAATCTTTGTATTGCTTTTTTGGAGCGCCCCTCTTATGCTGACCCGTGGCGAGTTCACCGTAGAGCAGTATTTTTGGGAGGCGATGGTCCTCCATCCTAGAAACTTGCCCTGCCCAGTGCAGCTGCGTTCTCAATATCATGGCCTCAATACTGGTGATCCCTGCTTGCTCAAGGACAGCAAGATTCGTCACATAGTCAGTCCAGTGTATATTTAGGATTGTGCGTAGACAGCGCTGATGAAAGCGCTCGAGGAGTCGTAGGTGGTGGCGATAGGTGACCCATGTTTCAGATCCATAAAGGAGGATAGACAGTACAATGGCTCTATACACACTGATTTTTGTGCTTTGCCTCAGGTGTTTATTGCTTCAGACTCTTTTGTGAAGTCTTCCAAATGCGCTATGTGCCTTTGCTAATCTGTGATCGATCTCCTTGTCGATCTTGGCATCTGAGGAGATGATGCTTCCCAGGTAGGTGAACTGCTGAATGGACTTGAGCACAGATTTGCCGACGGCAATGTGGGGATGGAGGTGTTTGTGCTGTAGTGCAGGCTGGTAAAGAACTTCTGTTTTCTTCAGGTTGACTTCCAGCCCAAACAGCTCTGCAGCTCTTGCAAAGCAGGATGTTAGGCTATATATATTTTAAAAAGTATATGGCAGATTACTACTGAATAAGCTCCAAACCTGGGCAAAGGAAAATGACATCATAACAGAAGAACAGGTTGGATTTCAGCACGGTAGGGGCACAATTAACCAATGTTTTGTGCTCACCAATCTGATTCATAAAAGCTTGATGAAACCAAAAATAAGAAAGAAAGAAAGAAAGAAAGAGGTCATTATATAAATACAATCAAATAGTACGGTACTTAGAATTAAAGCCCTATGAAATAGATCCCTTAAAAGTCAAAAGATTAAAATAATCAGAACAAAACATCATAAAACAGCACTTCATTAAAAGCCCTTGCAGTCAGTTCCGAAAAAATCCCCTCTCAGAACAGAAAGGTTTTCACTTGCTAACAGAATGATGACAAGAAAGGAGCCTAAGGAGTCAGATCTAAGCCTGGGAAGAGATGCCAAGAACACTCTCATGTGTTCCCACCAAATGACCCTAAGAAGGAGGAGAGACTGGAGGAATTGAGAAAACAGCTAGAATACCAATCCTGCTAGACACTAAATTATAACTTGAGAGATGTTTGGTCTACAAAATACAGAGATAAAAAAGGTTATACCTTTTATTCAGAAGTGTACAAATCAATGTCCAGGATAGACATGTTCTGGGTCTCATCTAATTTGATAACAAAAATCCAAGAAATTGAAGTAAATGAGAGACTGTTATCAGACCATAACCCAATAGAAGTCAAATTAATGATGTGAGACAGACAATATATATGGAGACTACAAGGGAGCATGCTGAAGGAAAGGAAATTTGTCGACAGATTAAAGAAGGAAATAACACAATTTTTTGAACTGAATAAAGAGTCAGAAACCTTACATAAAACCAGATGGGATGCTTTCAAAGCAACAATAAGGGGCATCTTTTTACAAAAGGGAGCTGAATTAAGAAGAACCAGAGAAGAGAAATACAAGAAATTATCGCAAGAACTGAAAAAGAAAGAAGAAGAACTGAGGAAGAACCCTAAGAATAAAAATACTCAGAGAGACATAAAATTAAAACAAGACGAACTGAGGTTAGAACTGTCTGATACAATTGCCAAAAAACTGAAACGAACAAAACAAAGATGCTTTGAAAGCGCAAATAAAGCGGGTAAATGGCTCGCATACCGATTGAAGAAAGAAAAAGAAAAGAAAAGAATTACGGAAATAAAAATGGTGACAAGAAATGTAACACACAAAAAGAAATAAAAACTGCCTTTTTAGAGTATTACAAATCATTATATGACAACCCCCCCCAAAAAAAACGATAGAGCAAGAAAACGAAATAATTGCATATATAGAAGAAAATCTGAAACCAACAATAACGGAAGAAATGAAAAAGGAATTAGCGGAACCAGTAACCAGAGAGGAAATTTGTCAAGCAATAAAGCAAATGAAAATGGGAAAATCGCCAGGACAGGATGGATACATTTTAGAATTCTACAAACAATTTCAAGATGAATTAGTATTGCCACTCCAACAAGTCATAAATCATATTCCGAAAGATGGTATCCCGGATTCCTGGCAAAATGCTAATATCGTCCTGATCCCGAAAGAAGGTAAAGATACAACGAACCCAGCAAATTACCGACCTATATCACTTTTGAACACCGATTACAAAATTTACGCTACAGTACTGGCAATCAGGCTAAATAAAATAATTAGAGAAGTTATACACGAGGATCAAACCGGATTTGTAAAAGGAAGACACATGCAGGAAAACATAAGGATAATGGTGGACGCTTTAGAATCCTACGAGAAAGCAAATAATAAGAAAGCAGCTCTAATATTTATAGACGCGGAAAAGGCCTTCAATAATATAACATGGACATTCATGAAGAGAGTCTTGGGAAAACTTGATTTAGGAGATGTTATAATCGAAAGTATTAAAGCGACGTATGAAACACAAAGAGCACAAATAATAATTAATGGAGAAAGAACAGAGCCTTTTATTATATACAAAGGAACTCGACAGGGCTGCCCCCTATCTCCGTTACTTTTTATATTAGTCCTGGAATGTCTGAACAACAAACTAAGAAACGACAGACAAATACCAGGTTTAAGAATCAAAGGCCAGGAATATAAAATAAAAGCATTTGCTGATGACTTGGCAATAATATTAGAAAATCCGATGGAGAATATTAACAATCTACTAGAGCAAATTAAAAAATTTGGAGATTTGGCGGGATTTAAATTGAATAAGGAAAAAACGGTGATGATTACGAAGAATTTAACAGGTAAAGAGGAAAAACAAGTAAGAGAAATATCGGGCTGCAGGATTGAAAAGAAAGTAAAATATCTAGGAATCTGGTTAAGTAAGAGAAGTATTGATCTGTACCAGAACAATTACAAAAAATTGTGGGAAGAAACTAAAGCAGACCTGAAGAAATGGGAGAAACTGGATTTATCACTATTTGGAAGGGTAAACGCGATAAAGATGAGCGTATTACCAAAATGCATGTTTATGTTTCAAAATCTACCGATTTTACAAAACGACAAAACATTGAAACAATGGACATTTGACCTGAATAAATTCATCTGGAGAGGAAGGAAGGCCAGAATAAAATGGTCAACATTAACAGCCCACAAGGATACTGGAGGAACCTCTTTGCCTAATTTGAAATCATATTACATAGCTTGTGGCCTTTGTTGGATAATGGACTGGATTAAATTGGAAAACAAGAAAATATTGAACCTAGAAGGATATGGACTAAGATACGGGTGGCACGCCTACCTGGGATATGAGAAAACTCAAGTACATAGAGACTTTGAAAATCATATAATAAGAAAAGCCTTGCTTAGGATCTGGCGAAAGGTCAGGAACCAATTTTATTTCAAACTTCCAATTTGGATATCCCCGCACGAGGCGTTCCTCGGGAGATGGGAAACTACGAAGACGTGGTTAAAATATAAAGATTTAATCAATATCAAAGCATGGAAAAAAGGAGAGGGCATCAAACTATTAGCATGAGATGACTTAGAGCACAGAGGCATTGAAATGAACTGGTTTAAATATCTCCAGATAAAAAACAGATTTTATAGTGATAAAGAGAAATATAACTTTGAAATGACAGATATGGAAATAGACAAGGTAATTTGGAATAATGAAGATAAAAAAATAGCAAAACTATAAAATATTACAAGAAAGAGAATTAGAAAGTGAAAAGATTACGGAAGCTATGATTAAATGGGCACAGGATTTAAGAGAAATAATAACTATGGAAGAGTGGGAGAGAGCATGGAAAGACACTAATAAGTTTACTGCGTGCCTTGCAGTGAAGGAAAATCATTTTAAAATAACCAATAGATGGTATTTAACACCGACGAAGATCTGTAAAATGTATAAGACTAAGAATAATCAGTGTTGGCGGTGTGGAAGAGACATCGGTACATTGTACGACATGTGGTGGGGATGCCCTAAAATACAGAGATTCTGGACAAAAATACATAAGACAATCCAAAAAATTTATAAAGTTCAATTTATTATGTCTCCGAAGTTATATTTATTGAATATGACCTCGGAATTAGAGCTTGATTTTAAAAAACAACATTGGAGGACGATACTATATGCAGTGACAGCGGCAAGATTACTGGTAGCGGCAAAGTGGAAAAATAAAGAAATCCCACAGATAGAGGAATGGCTAAGGAAATTAATAGAAATGCAAGAAAATGACAAATTAACATACATTCTAAACAAAGCAAATACAACCAAAATGGAGGAAGAATGGTCTCCGTTTTGAGAATTTTGGAGGGAAAGATGGAATAGAAGGATAGAATAAAAGGAGGAAGAGGCACGGTTTATTATATTTGAAAGAATAACATATATGGGGTAAAATTAAAGGAGAGGAACCGAATAAGAAAGCATAAATTACTAGGTAAACAGGAAAGAGGAAAGGAATAGGTAACAGAAAGAGAACAGAAGGCGGAGATAAAAATCAAGGGAACATGGTTAAGGGAGGGGAAAGGAAAGAGGAGAGATCTAAGACATTCGATACAGGGGATGGGAAAATGGAAGTCAGAAGGGAGGATGGAAGAATGAAAAGAAATATGGAAAAGGATGAATGTGGATGTGGGTGGGGGGGGTGGAAGATAGAAAGAAAGAAAGAAAGGGGGAAGAAGAGAAAATGGAAGAAGGAAGATATGAGATGGGAAGTGTTTGATGGGATGTAAATGAATTGAATGAAATGGAAAATGTATGATTTAATGATTCAATGATTTAACGTATGATTGCGAAATTTCTGAAAATAAAATAATTAAAAAAAAATTAGTGGTGGGCAACTGTGGAAGGTCTAGTGGCCAATTGTCTGCCATTGTGGCCCTCCAAGGACAGATGGAATGCCAGAAATACTGTGAAACAAAACAAAACAAAGACACAGAACAAAACAAACGCTTCCCCCGAGTGGTCAGCAATCCATTTCTGGTTTTCAAAAATGTGCTTTTTGGGATGTTAAATGGTGCTGCGAGGCCTGCAACCTATTTAAAAGATGAATTGCTGCTCTTAGAATTTTCAGAAGCAATTCTCCCTCATTTGGCTAGAAAAAGGGCAGTCTAGGAAGTCCGAATGGGCTTGGGGCCACAAAAACAGCTGTGGGAGGTCACCCTTTGCATGCCACTGCCATTACTGCCATTAATGCCATTAATGGTTTTTCTGGCCTTGAAAGCTCCCATAAGCCTATTCCTGATGGTGGCAGTGAGAGACATACTCGCGTTAGTTCTTCACTGCAGCCATTTTTTTAAAAAAGTCATCCCAAGGTGCACTGCTGCAATAGAGTGATTTTACAATTTTATAGGATAGCAAAACAGAAAATATTCATCCTGTTTTGTCGCCTTAGCAAGTGATCATTAAGGTGAAAATCCAACACGGTGGCAGCAGGCACTTGCCCTGCTAGCAAGCCCCACCCCCACTCTTGCTTGGCCAGTCAGCTTTGTGCTTCCCTTCAAATTTTTGGTTGTTCAGTAGTCCAAATGAGTAGGAATGCGCACCCCCTTGCATTTTAAAAAAAAGTACGGGAAAATCTGAGAAGGCTTTTACCCTGTTGTTTTCACCGTTTTGGGCCCCCTCCTTCCGAATAGTGTGGGTTGGCACTGGATCCTGTTTAGACAGGTAGGATTCCCAGCGAATTCCATGAGGGGTATTTTCACCGTTTAGACCGGCTCCAGGTCTAATGGTTTGAAGTTACAGGAAAGTAGATTTCAATTGAACATTAGAAGGAGCTTTGAACATTACAAGCAAATTACCTAGAGAAGTAGTGGTGACTCCTTCTCTCAACATCTTCAGAAATAGGCTGGACAGCTACCTGCTGGGGATGCTTTGTCGGGAAATCCTGTGTTGACTAGGAGGTTGGACTTGATGGTCCATATGGCCCTTACAACTCTATGATTTGATCAGTTACACTGATGCAGATCATAAATATTCCATAGGTGCTGTGGACAATTCATCACCTGGGGACCAACAATATTGCCCAGTAATGATAAGCCCCTCCATACTTCATCTGGTTCTCAGACAAATGACATGCTGTCTGCCACTGGGTCTGTACTCAAAGCCTTATCTAATAATAATAATAATAATAATTATTATTATTATTATTTATACCCCGCCCCTCTGTTAAAACAATCGGGGCGGCTTACAAAAATTAAAATACCATACAGATAAAATCCCCAAACACCCCCCACCCCACCCTCCCCCATAAAAAAATATTAAACAATTATACATTAAAACCAACAGATCAAAAAAATAACAATTAAAAACAATAAATACAATAAAATTATCAACTTGGTAGCTCCTGCTATGGGGCAGCAGAGTTGGACTTTGTGGAGGTCATAGATTATTTACTGACATATGGACATTGTAATTTAATGGGTTTGGTATGTTTTTATGTTGTGCCTAATATCAGTTCTCTAAATAAAACATATATATTTTCTAAAAACAAAATTGAGGTATGCTTGAATTCAAGCATTTCCCTGCTGTAAATGAATCCATGAATGCAACCATTGTTTGTCCTTCATATCCAATCCAGCTCTGTTTGTTTGACCTGTGTTTGATGCATGATTATAGTCATCGCTTGGGGACTTTATCATGCAGTGCTCAAGGAAACAGTCAAACAATTAGGATGCAAATATCGTAAGTGTTTCATTAAGCTGTTGCTGGAGATTCACGTTTGTGTCAATACGATGTATTCCAAACCAAAGGGCTTCTCCTATAAAATTGATTCACCGATTCTGAGGAAACCTTTCAGAAGTCTGCTCCCAATATTGTTGGTAATAGAAAAATAAATGCAGAGTAAATAGAATTTCACAGCAGTGAGACTCACTGGGAAATCATCTTTAATACATTAGGAGCAGCTTCTTTCAGAAGCAGTAAGTTGTAAAAGAGAGAGAGAGAAAGGGACTGCTTTAGTCTCTGATAGCCTGAATGCTCCTTGGTTTATTTCTTTCTTTTTTTGGCATTTACCGGTAGTTTTGACTTAGCAATGTAAATGGCACCAGGCCTTGTTCCACAAAGAGGTTGGTAATGCCTGCACTCATAACTGAGACCCTTAAAAAAGAAACCACAAAAGTATTTTTGTTCACTTTTTAGAACTAACATATTCATTAAACAAACAGAGTTGGCTTGAGAATTATAACACTAAAATAAAAGAAACAGTCAATCCAAATGAGGCTTTAATTATGTTGCATCTCCAGCTGATCAGCTTTTCTATCTAGAGTTGTAATGGTTTAGTCTGAACAACTATGCTACCTCAAGGAAGGGCTTGATAAGATTGATTTCTATCATGGACCTTGTTTGATTGGTCTTCAAGCTGATTGCCATGAGAAGCGATGCCATTGAAGAGCACTGTTTTTGAAGAGATATGATATACTAGAGAAGTTCAATCTCTGGGTTTTCATCCAAGATGGCTCTTTCACATATTACTCAATGTTGAGGTTACTGGATAGCTAAATGGTAGAAAACATGTTCTTCATTTAGAAGGTCTTGGGTCCAGTCCTTAGCCTCTCCAGGCAAGGTTGTGGAAGACTCTTGTCTGAAATCCTGAAAAGTTATCACCAATCAGTATAGAGCAAGGCTGGGGAACCTATGGTTCTCCAGGTGCTGCTAAATTTAATTCCATGACTGATGTTGGGGCAAGTTGGGAGTGGAAGTTCTTTAATATGTACAGGGATAAAGGGTGCCCACACCTGACATAGACAATATCATCTACACCAAAGGTGGGTGAACTAGAATCTAACTACCTGAACATTTCTAGTATCATGATGGCAGTAGGATGGGATTGGTCTCCATGAATCCAGGAGGATTTGGGACCCAATTTGGTCTTCTTCTAGGTTCCTAGTTTCATTGAAATCAGTACTCAGCATCTGTATAGGAGTCCCACAATACCTGGCACTATGCTGGAATTCATGTTAGATAAAGGTCTTGCAAGGTAACCTGTCATGTGTCACAATCCTGACCTTCAGTAGTGATCCCAGAGTATCAAGCAGAGATTTCCCGAGATTCCAAGCTTTGATCTCATTGGGGGCTACAGATCCTGAGCCTGTGTCCAGGAGCTAACCTAAGGAGTTTCCTATTACACCACATCTGTGCAGTTGATGAATCTATTGCTGTGGGGTGGCAAGTTTACTCCCAGTTTTATGGAAACTCCTCCACCAGTTCCTTCAGATTATACAGGCGCTCCCCCAGTGCTGAACTCTGTTGGGAATAGTGTGCAGTTCCTCAATGGTTATTTTACTGTTGTTGTTGTATTCATTTATGTCCCACCTTTCTCCCAATAATGGAACTTGAGGTGGCTAACAACATATTTAAAACAATACTAGTTAAAAACAATACAAAAGTAAAAGTAACAATCTAAATGCAAAATTTACAAAGTTAATAAAAAATTCCCCCGGGTCCCTTGGGTCCACTGGCAGCTCCTGTTTGGTTCCACTGAGGAGTCAGCATCCTCATCACAACCACTGTACACTTTACTCAGTATGCCCACCAGTTGTAGGCACCACATCTGGCTTTTGATTCTCAAGGGCTGATGGTGTACTATACTCCACGCTGGAGGTGCCCTTAAAGTTCTGCATTTCTCAGCAAGAGGATAGAGGCTGATAGCAGTAGGAGACAGAGAGTGTTCAGGAAAAGGTTGCTTCTTAGGTGTTCTGCCAAATCCTGAAAGAGCTGCCTGTGAATGGCCTCATCTTCTGGATCCCTGTTTCTGGTGGAACCATGCCTGTCCACTCTGTACCCTGTGCCACTAGGCAGATCTACCTGTGGGCTCCACTTTGCCAAAGTAGATACCCCGTGTCTCTTTTTTTTCATTTTGCTACCAAGCTCTCTGTTTGCAGAGAGAGAGATTTTCCTGAGAAGCGAAGCAGATGTAGTCCACTGACCAGAACAACACTTGTGTACCTAATTGCTCCCCTCTTTTTTAGGTGTCTTACTCTAACAATTGTTGAGTTTGAGTTATTTATTGTCTTTCTTGTGCAGGTATTGCCTCATCAGAACAATGTTGCTCTTGTGATTTAATAGCCATTTTAGGGAGTCTGTCAGAGTGTATCCCAAAAGGAGAAAGAAATACATTCCATCAAGCTGTTTGACAATGAAGCTGGAATTGTAGCCAATGAATAAAACCCATTTGGCATGAAACTGATTTGGCTGAAGAAATGAGCCTCTGTTCTTATGATGATGCAGCATAATCTCCACCATCCTATTCCTAGGTAATACACTTTGCAGATAAAAGGAATGGGGTGAAAGCACAGTTAACGGAGCCATCTTGTGCACGTATAACCAGATTTTATTCCCAGTCAGGAAGGTATAGGATTATGGTCAAACTGAAACCCATACAGGATTTCTGTGTAGCAGAGCAATAGCAAGACAAAGCTGCTAAATGATAGGAGATGGGTTAGTAGGAATGTCATCCTACCTGTGATATAGGTGGTCAAGACAGGGAGGATATTGAACAAGCAACCTGAGTGCCAGACCTTAGAAAATTCTTAGCTGAGTGCTCTCCAAGGTTTTGTAACTTCCAGCCTGACACTACTCATTCCCCTTGATTGTTGATAGTCTGATTTACGGCTAACTGTATTTCTCTTTATCAATGGGATCCTTCCTTACCCTGGTGCCCTTTAGATTTGTTGGACAATCCCAACAATCCAAACTAGCACTGTCAGTTGCAACGTTGGGTGGGAACAATGTGAATTGTGGTTAGGATTGCCAGGTGAAGCAAGGGACAGGACTCCTATACTTTTAACTGTAATACAGAAAAGGGAATTTCAGCAGGTGTTGCTTACATGAGAAGCAGCATTTGCTGAACTTCCCTCTTCTACGCAACTATTAAAGGCAAGGAGCCCTGTCCCTTATTTCACCTGGCAACCCGAGCTGTAGTCCAACATGTCTGGAGAGCATGAAGTTGGGAATGACTTGGCCTCTTCTCCCCTCCTCCCCATTCCTCTTACTCCATAGGTTCCTGGTCATGGTCAGAACAGGACAATGTCTCCCTCACAGTCTCAACTTGGCCATGTTGCCCAGAGTACTTTCCGGCTCTTTTTCTTTTCTTTCAGTCTCAGTGAGATCCAACTGCTGGTACTATCACACCAGCTCAATAAAGTGGTCTTTCAGTTTTGTACAGCAGCTTATAACAGAATGAAATTCCACTGTGGATAGGTTTGGATAGATGGCCCCACTGTCCAAATACACAATAGAAATCTTGAAAGAAATCTTCAAGGCCTCGGGGGAAGAAGCCACACAGCAGTTGCTTCCTGTGCAAGTGTTTCTCTAATTCCCAGGAGTGACTCTGCAGGTGTGGGGAGGAGCTATGGTGTGGACTTCACTGTCAATTCCAGGTTTGGCAGAGTCTTTGGACAAGAACCCTTGAGTGGGCCCCCTACTTTTGTGGCCCCCTCCTCCCTGCCTCAGTACCTGCTGCCTTTTCCTGTGACCTTCGTCCTTAGGCTCAACCTGTAGAACTCACCAAGAAGGAGAGCACAAGGCAAATCTCTTTATTCTGGTCATGGTTTCCATGCTCAGAGAAGGCAGGCAAAAAGGCAGTGACAGCAATAGGGTGGCAAATGGATCTGCTACTGCAGAGGTGGCAAATCCATTGTCAGTTTTATGGCTGCCTCTCCCAGAGCTGCTCCAGCTCTGTATGGCAGCCGTATGGCAGCCATCGGGGGCTGGACCATATTCCTGATAGTGGTTCAGCACTAGAAGAGCCCCCCTACAATCCAAAGCAGCTGCAGGAAGGACAGCTATAAGACTGAGGAGATTATCAGATGTGGCTAATGTGGTGCCAGAATAATAACACTGGAATGCAAAAGGACACCAATATCATCCTTTTGTGTTCCTGTGTTGTTATTCTGGCATTTCTTTTTATTGACAGGCTGAGCCTGTCCCATTTTGGCGCCTGAAACCTTGTGCCATTGTTCTGCTGTGAATACAATGGGCAGTCCTGCCAGAACACTTCTGGGTGGGATCATGAAAACAAAGTAGGCTACCCTCTTTTTATGAACCTTCCCGGGTTACTTGTTATTTTTTTTAGTGTGTTTCTGTGCTTGGTGTAACTTTTTGCGTGTTCTTTTTCTTTTTGAATTTCCTGCGCTTGTGTCTTCTCATGAGAATGGGCAGGCTTTTGATCCAGGAAATGAACAGAGCTCCGTTAGAGCCCCATCAATTCCTGGGCTGCCTGTCAATGGAAGTGAAGGTAAGTGTGATGGGGAGGGTTATTGTGCTGGGGCGGGGGCAGGATTTGAGATTGTGGGACAGGAATGCTTTTCGTGTACCTTTCTAATAATCTCCTGCGACTGAATTCAATGCTCTCATGACAACAGATCTACCAACCACCATGGACAGCATGAAAGAGGAGGAGCAAACAAGCCTTTTTGGCTTGGCAGTACCCAATGAAGCATTTCCTGGGGTGGTCTTGTCAACCTCAAACCTCACCATCTCATGGGGAGGTGTGTCACATGCTGCTGTATCTCTGATGCCACCAAAGGCAGCATCTGGAATTTCTCTAATTGCTTAGTAAGAAGGAGCAAGGAGGATGATTTATATTTTATTAAGTGGAATACTGTCTTGCTGCTAAATTGTGCATTTTGGTAAAGGGAATGAATGATTCCCTCTGCCTTTTAAAGAACGCTTGGGCAGATCAAATGTTTTGAGCTCTTTAGTTTTACCTCCATCAGATTTCTTTAAATATCCTGCTTCCATGGGATTTCATTGAAGGACAGACTGTTTTCTTCCTTTAAGCCATCCTTCAAGGTATGGGCAGGACAGCTTTGTAAAAGGGTTCTACTATTGCTAGCCAGAGTTCATTTCTAAAGTTGCTTGTGTAAGTCTTCTTATATCCTGTTGCATGGTGAAGACAATGCTGTGGAAATGAAAAATGAGTTTGTGTAAAAAGTTATCTTCCCTCCAAAGAGACTACGGAAATAGCATTTCACAGCAGAGTTTATTACTTTCCCTTAAGATATATAGACATGTGTTATCTGTTTAATGCAGAGATTGGGGCTCATACAGCAATAGCACCAACTTCCAAAGTCAAAGAATGTGTTTAGTCATCTTTTCTGAAATTGCTTGAGGCCTGATCCTGCATATATTTACTCAGATGCAAATAACGTGGAACTGGCAGTAGGGATGTGACAAACTAGTCATCTTAATTTTGTTGCATTTCTACACCAACCTTATATTCGGTTGTGAAACTTATGTTTTTCTTTTTCCTGCATGGAAAGATGTACACACTTTCCCCAATGTATGCATTTTTGTATATATTATCCTTAACATATATGGTTTCCCATTAACTAAACCATATTTATGAACCTCTTCAGTTGTACATTTTTGGGGAAATTCACATTTTAAAAATGAGTGCATGGTTTCATGCACATATTTCTGTAAAACACATTGGAAGCTTTACAAATGTGTGAATTTTCAAGGCAAGATGTGGTTTGTCTCTCTGTGAGTTTTCAAAGGTGCAAAATGAATACTCTCATTGAGAATCTCAGTTTCAACAAAATTTGTTTCCATTCCTAGTCAGCAGTCAGAATGCACAGGATTGTGGTTGTAAATTCTTCACCTTAATCTGGGTTTTCTTGCCCTGTGGCTAGGATGTCCTCCTTGATGCTTTTGAGAACTCCCTCCACCCTGGACATATGTGTTAATTTTTGCATTTTGAGACACCAAAATTATTACTGAAACAGCTAGCCTTCTCTCCATTTTAATGCCAACTGCCAATTTCTCTCTCTGGGGAAATGCTGAGGTATTCTAAATGCAAATTCCAAAAGGAAGAAATAAGATGCATTGCCATTTGTGTAGTAGGTATTATAAACTAGTCACAGATTGTGTAGGAAAAATATTTAAGCAGAAGATAACATTTCTTCTGCTATTGGGCAGATAATTTAGATATATACACACAACAGCTGAAAGATTTCATGCATTAGAGAATGAAGTTAAAAGGCTCTATCTAGAGAAATGTTAAGGCATCAAGGGACTTAGAGAATTTGAAATTGGTGTCTTGGGATTTCTTTACACAACCATTTGTTCTGGACATCATATACGAAACAGGGTAAAAAATCAGATTCTTTCTTTGTCCACAGTTAGCACCTATTTTCCTTATCTTTTCAGTGGAATGGCATGGCAGAAGCTTTTCTTCTTCATTCAAAAAGGGGGAATCTGCTTCTTTAATAGTACAGTTGGTCCTCTATACCCACCGATTCTGTATCCATGAATTCAACCATCCACGGCTTGAAAATATCTCCCCCACCCCAAAAAAAAATTTAAAAAAGCAAATCTTGCTCTTGCCATTTTATATAAGGGACACCATTTTACTATGCCATTGTGTATAATGGAACTTGAGCATCCATGGACTTTGGTATCCACAGGGGCTCCTAGAACCAAACCCCAGTGGATACCAAGGACCCACTGTACATTTTAAATCTTTTTCATGTCCATATATTTATATGGTTACTTTAAACAGATATGGGTTGTATAACAAATATGGATTTTGTATGTGATAGGAATATAATAGTTAAATATTTTAAAGTCCTTGTTTTATTATATATGTATATTCTGCCTTTCTTCTTGAACTGGGAATCAAAACAGCTCACAACAAAATTAAAACAGATATAGACAAAAAACACAAGTATAGGTGAAAATGTACAAAAGGTTGGCATGGTAAAACAATTCAGCTCACTATAGCATTAAAGCACTGTTGAATTTAAACTATTTAAAAGCATGCAGATTAAATAAAAACAGCACCAACTTAAGAGCCTTTTCCCCAACAGCCAACCAACTGCTGAAAAACTACCAAAATAAAAAGACTTTTGCTTATCAGCAGAAGGGTGATAGGGAAGGGGCCCATCTGACCTTCCTTGGAAGGATACTTTGGAGTCTCGAAGCAGCCACCAAGAAGTCCCCTTCTTACATCCTCAAAAAGAAGTACCTCCCTTGAAGATCTTAAAGCCTGAGTAGGCTCTTGTGGAGAAATAGGATCCTTCAGATAGCTTAGACCACAGCTATATAGAGCTGTATAGGTCATCATCAGCATCTTAAATTGTGTCTGGAAAACAAACTATTAACTGGTGAAAGCTGTTGTAACAATGGAGCCATGTGCTCTTTGTAACCAGTTCTGATCAACAGTCTGACCATAGACCTATTTTACAATTTGTTGCTTCCTTTTGAAAAAGACTTGCACTAGCAATGTTCCTACTGCAACCCATTCAAATATTTTTAAAATCTTTATTTACAGCAGGAGAGAGAGCCAGGTGGTCCTCCATATGTCATTGGGTTGCAAGTCCCATCAGCAGTAGGCAGCCTAACAGTGGTAAGGAATGCTGAGACTTGCAGTCCTACCACATGGGGAGAGGGTTTCAAGATTCTTCCCTGCAATCTAAAGTCTCTTCTGACTGGCCATTTTAATAAATACGGACACTTTGAGGCCTTTCCCCCCTTCCATTTGGTTTGTTTTCTGAATTTTACGTGGACTTTAAAAGATGGAATTGCAGGGGAAAAGGATGGAATGAACCTGTATTTGAAAAAAATGGATGTGATAGAAAGGAAAAGATACGGATTCATCCACCCCTAACATGAGTTGGTACAGCTAATGCCTTTCTTGATTTCATTGAGGGAAAGGAATACAAACTTTGTTAAACTAAAAAGCTCAGTAATGCTAGTTCCGAATCCCACCCCAGCTAACTAAAGATATTTAGGATTCCTCTCTTAATTGTCAAAGTATAATTTGTTGTGGATGTTTCAAATGAGCCTAAACCCTGAAATCTGAAATGGTACAGTCAAGCAAAGAGGACTGTACAATGTTAGTAGTTCCTTCATCTCCAAAGAGTAAGTAGTTTGCATTGCAGTGTTATAAAACCTCCCAAATCTCAAAATCTAAGCCTTACATTTTTATTTGAAACGGGTAATCATAAATGTTGACTTCCAGTGAAACATCAGAGGTAAATTGAGCTTCTCATTTCAGACTGTGCAAAAGAGCAGGGCTGCTTAAATATGCAGATTGATAAACATGAAAACAACATTTCCACGTATGCACCTTGAAATTGCTAATCTGCAGCCACAAGGCTGGTGCCTTGGAGAAATTGGAAATTATTAGAGGGCCAACATTTATCTTGATCTGTCTATATTTAGTAAGCACGTCTCCTATAGGCATTCAACACTTGACTGAGTACAAATTGCTAGCTGTAGAAAATATGATATGATATATATAATGCAAAGCTGCTTTAAAAGCAACTCCATCTGTTTTCATAGACGTGATATAAAATGCAGTTCTGCTTTGGTTGAAGGAAATGATTGGCTAGGCATGGCATCACATACTTGTGTCAAGATGACTTGTAGATTGCAGGGAGAGTCACTTCCATGCTGGTGCTTGATGTACAAGTAGTTTTGCATCCATAAACCCTGACTTAGCAAGGAAGATTTGTGCATTGGTGCAGCTTCTGTGGATTCATAATTGTGATTCATAGACGGTTGCTTTGTTTATAGAATAGGAATGGGCATAGTGCAGCCTGTGGGTTGCATGTTGCCTTGTATCCCACTTTTGTGGGCCCTGAAGCCCCTCACCACCACCCCAAGCCCTCCCAACACCCTTTAAAAAAAAACCATTCAGCAAGATTTTTGGGCAGTTTTTTGGGTGCAGATTTTTGGACATGCAAAAATAATCTCCACAAGTACTCCAAACCCCTGCACTGCCCACAATACTTCCATTTTTCTCTGTGGTCCCTCTCAAAATGGTGGCAGGAAATGATGCAGTGTCACTTCCTACCACCATTTTAAGCAGGTCTGCAGAGGAAAACAGATATTTGGGCTTGTTGTGGGTGGTCCACAAGGGGAGTTGGGAGGGGGAATTGGCCGCTGATGTCCAAACAGTTGCCCACCCCAGATATAAAAAGTCACAGGTTCAAGTCGTATCAATTCCAGTTAAAATGGTCCAGTAGGAAGCAGTGGGAAGACTCCCCACATTGTCCTTTTCCCGCCCCTTGCCCAAGCTGAATTGTCTCTCCAAGAATGGCAACTCATCTTTCAAAATAGTTTTCAGCCCTCTTGCATGGTTTATTATCAGCCTTCCCCTTTTCCAACTAGAAGCATTCTTCCACTTCTGATTTTGCTTGGTTTAGCATTTTTGACGTATCCTGATTCCAAAGCTGAAGGGATTGCTTTTGGCCTTCTCCTCATAGCTTCATGTTTTGTTTTCTCCACACCCCCTTTCTTTCTTCAACCCGGACCACAGTGGTTGAGGATAATGGGAGCTGGAGGATTCTATGTCAGTTGGGCAGTGAATTAATGAGGGTATTTTTGGCCCCAACTTCAAGGGATCTGTTCAAGGTCTCAATTCCTATTGACACTAGAACTGAAAATAAATATTAGAAAGTCGTTCTGTATATGATAACTGCTGCAAGAATTTTGTATGCACAAAAATGGAAACCTCTAAAGATGAATGGCTTTTGAAGTTTTGTGAAATGTCAGAGATGGGCAAACTAACCATATTATTAAGTGATAAGTCATTAGACCAATTTAAAGAGGATTGGAGTTGTGTTTTACCCATTTGGGAAGGAAAATGGGAAAAAAAAACTTGCTATTACAGGGTTTGATGCTTGATTAATGGTACACCCTGTTAGCTATTTAGCTGTTGGAAATGAAAACATGTTAATTATTATATTATCTTATTTTCATCTTAATGTTATTGTTAGGTATTATTATGCTATGTTATCAGAAACAGGATTTTATTTTCTCCATTGATTCAACTTTATTTGGAAATCTGATTTATGGACAAACAAAACACTTTCATGTCATTGAAGAGAAGGTCAAGAGTTAATAATATGAGATGCCAGATTTGTAAGAGTTAGGAAGTGAAATTGATATATATTTAGTTAAGATATGATTTATTACAAGTTCCGTTTAGTACTATATAATATTGTTTTTATTGGTGTTTTTGACAATTGAACTACTATTTGGTATCATTTGATAATTAATATCATTTAACCTCTAGGTATGTTTTTTATCTATTAACCTACCTATCTATCTATCTATTGCAGAAAGAATCACAACCCAGAAACATCACCCAAGGAGACCTTCTGCTGTGCTTTCTGCAACCGGACTTGTTTATCTTGGATTGGCCTTTTTAGTCATCAGCACGCTTGCAGAAAGCGCAGGATGAGTCCTTCCTGAATCTTCGTTTGCGAAGAAAAGCCAGAGAGAGAACCTATCTATACATACATTTTCTTTTTTTATCTGTTGGATAATGACATAAAAAAAAAATTATCCTATTGCCCAAAACAGTTTCGATGTCTTGGAGAACTCCGTTAAAGTTTGGGCTACCCCATCTCCCCCCAAGTAGATTGACTGCCTAAGTGAAACCAGAGACATCAGTCACCACTGACAGGAAGGGATATAAGAAGGCATCCTATTGTTCTTCTGGCATTCTTGAGCTACAGAGGGACCAGATGCATTTCGACTGGACCACCTCTGGACTTTCTACCCTTAGGGTGCCAGCTAGATAGGTATATGTGCTTCCAGCACAATCCATTCCACTACTTCACCTATGCACAGAAGTCAGTCTACATTGTATGCCCATTGTCGATGTTCTGTCTTCACTGCACTATTTTTGCTCCCTCTCACTTTAGGGTTATCTTCTTAAGATTCTGCAAGCTTTTTCAAATGTTGGTGTTCCCCTGAACATTGCTGATACCTTCCTCTTGTGTGTGAATCACACCATTTTGGTAATGTATATACCCACACTTGAAGAATTAGTTTGGACACCTAGTGGGAGAAATGTGGGGTGTAAATTTAAGTATCAACTCTGATCTTGGAAGCTAAGCAGGGTCAGCCCTGGTTATTACTGGGATGGGGGACTGCCAATGAATACCAGGTGCTGTAGGCTCTGTTTCAGAGGAAGGAACTGACAAAACCACCCCTGAGTATTCCTTACCTAAGAAAACCCTATGAAATTCATGGAATTGCCATAAATCAACATGTGTCTTGAAG